>JAWNMV010000532.1:0-219415 GCA_035043635.1 Drosophila rellima
CACCGCGAAAAATTTATGTCAGGAGTTTGCTAGTTATTTCGTGTGTGTGGGTCATAACTAAGCCAGTGTAACCATGTACGTAAGACTTGTGACCATATACCTAAAACGTGCATGGTCACTCTGTCGAATGAGCTGTGTATTTGGCTTAATTTTTCATTAGACACTCCCGTAATAATTGGTAGCAGTATATCCCTGAGCTGTGAATCAGCTGTTCCCTCAGTCCACAAACGCAATCGATAGGCCAGTTTTCGATATAATTTGTGAATTTCGTTTACGTTGCTGGATACTCAACAAAACGAGAACGTAAAATAAAAATTCCTGGCGCAGTTTTTTTTATATGAAGTTTGACAGTGATTTTTATTTTCCGCAGTGCTGGATACCCGGCTTTACCAGAAGTAAGGTAAATCTTTTTAGCAGGTAAATCCTACATAGCAGAAAATTTTCTTGTTTTGTTTAATTATTATTTTCGATTTGTATCAAGTATTTAATTTCTATACCCTTAGTAAATCTATGATAGTTCAAAGTATACATATATCGAGTACTAAAAATCAGGGATCTTGAAAGGATAAAATTTTGACATTTTTGGCTTAAATCTTAAAGAAACAAAGCGAAATTTAGTTCAAAAGTACTTTTTTACCCTAATTTTATCACCTGAAGTCGATTAAAAGACTAAATTCATGATTTAAAATTTTTGAAAATTTTCAAAAAATGTAAAGGGGTAACTATGTAAAAATCGACAATTTAAAAAAAAAAAAAATTGTCTGAAAAGCATAAAATTTAAATGCAAAGTTAAAGAAGGGTTAATATTGTTGAAAATAAGACATTTCTCGTGGAAATCGGCTGAGCTTTGATAAAGTTGTGCTAGTTTAAAGTCCACAGACTCAAACTTTCACATATAAAGATAATTTATTTTGGTTATGTGCTGTCTCCAGCACCGCGAAAAATGTATGTCAGGAGTTTGCTAGTTATTTCGTGTGTGTGGGTCATAACTAAGCCAGTGTAACCATGTACGTAAGACTTGTGACCATATACCTAAAACGAGCATGGTCACTCTGTCGAATGAGCTGTGTATTTGGCTTAATTTTTCATTAGACACTCCCGTAATAATTGGTAGCAGTATATCCCTGAGCTGTGAATCAGCTGTTCCCTCAGTCCACAAACGCAATCGATAGGCCAGTTTTCGATATAATTTGTGAATTTCGTTTACGTTGCTGGATACTCAACAAAACGAGAACGTAAAATAAAAATTCCTGGCGCAGTTTTTTTTATATGACGTTTGACAGTGATTTTTATTTTCCGCAGTGCTGGATACCCGGCTTTACCAGAAGTAAGGTAAATCTTTTTAGCAGGTAAATCCTACATAGCAGAAAATTTTCTTGTTTTGTTTAATTATTATTTTCGATTTGTATCAAGTATTTAATTTCTATACCCTTAGTAAATCTATGATAGTTCAAAGTATACATATATCGAGTACTAAAAATCAGGGATCTTGAAAGGATAACATTTTGACATTTTAGGCTTAAATCTTAAAGAAACAAAGCGAAATTTAGTTCAAAAGTACTTTTTTACCCTAATTTTATCACCTGAAGTCGATTAAAAGACTAAATTCATGATTTAAAATTTTTGAAAATTTTCAAAAAATGTAAAGGGGTAACTATGTAAAAATCGACAATTTAAAAAAAAAAAAATTGTCTCAAAAGCATAAAATTTAAATGCAAAGTTAAAGAAGGGTTAATATTGTTGAAAATAAGACATTTCTCGTGGAAATCGGCTGAGCTTTGATAAAGTTGTGCTAGTTTAAAGTCCACAGACTCAAACTTTCTCATATAAAGATAATTTATTTTGGTTATGTGCTGTCTCCAGCACCGCGAAAAATGTATGTCAGGAGTTTGCTAGTTATTTCGTGTGTGTGGGTCATAACTAAGCCAGTGTAACCATGTACGTAAGACTTGTGACCATATACCTAAAACGAGCATGGTCACTCTGTCGAATGAGCTGTGTATTTGGCTTAATTTTTCATTAGACACTCCCGTAATAATTGGTAGCAGTATATCCCTGAGCTGTGAATCAGCTGTTCCCTCAGTCCACAAACGCAATCGATAGGCCAGTTTTCGATATAATTTGTGAATTTCGTTTACGTTGCTGGATCTCAACAAAACGAGAACGTAAAATAAAAATTCCTGGCGCAGTTTTTTTAATATGAAGTTTGACAGTGATTTTTATTTTCCGCAGTGCTGGATACCCGGCTTTACCAGAAGTAAGGTAAATCTTTTTAGCAGGTAAATCCTACATAGCAGAAAATTTTCTTGTTTTGTTTAATTATTATTTTCGATTTGTATCAAGTATTTAATTTCTATACCCTTAGTAAATCTATGATAGTTCAAAGTATACATATATCGAGTACTAAAAATCAGGGATCTTGAAAGGATAAAATTTTGACATTTTAGGCTTAAATCTTAAAGAAACAAAGCGAAATTTAGTTCAAAAGTACTTTTTTACCCTAATTTTATCACCTGAAGTCGATTAAAAGACTAAATTCATGATTTAAAATTTTTGAAAATTTTCAAAAAATGTAAAGGGGTAACTATGTAAAAATCGACAATTTTAAAAAAAAAAAAATTGTCTCAAAAGCATAAAATTTAAATGCAAAGTTAAAGAAGGGTTAATATTGTTGAAAATAAGACATTTCTCGTGGAAATCGGCTGAGCTTTGATAAAGTTGTGCTAGTTTAAAGTCCACAGACTCAAACTTTCTCATATAAAGATAATTTATTTTGGTTATGTGCTGTCTCCAGCACCGCGAAAAATGTATGTCAGGAGTTTGCTAGTTATTTCGTGTGTGTGGGTCATAACTAAGCCAGTGTAACCATGTACGTAAGACTTGTGACCATATACCTAAAACGAGCATGGTCACTCTGTCGAATGAGCTGTGTATTTGGCTTAATTTTTCATTAGACACTCCCGTAATAATTGGTAGCAGTATATCCCTGAGCTGTGAATCAGCTGTTCCCTCAGTCCACAAACGCAATCGATAGGCCAGTTTTCGATATAATTTGTGAATTTCGTTTACGTTGCTGGATCTCAACAAAACGAGAACGTAAAATAAAAATTCCTGGCGCAGTTTTTTTTATATGAAGTTTGACAGTGATTTTTATTTTCCGCAGTGCTGGATACCCGGCTTTACCAGAAGTAAGGTAAATCTTTTTAGCAGGTAAATCCTACATAGCAGAAAATTTTCTTGTTTTGTTTAATTATTATTTTCGATTTGTATCAAGTATTTAATTTCTATACCCTTAGTAAATCTATGATAGTTCAAAGTATACATATATCGAGTACTAAAAATCAGGGATCTTGAAAGGATAAAATTTTGACATTTTTGGCTTAAATCTTAAAGAAACAAAGCGAAATTTAGTTCAAAAGTAATTTTTTACCCTAATTTTATCACCTGAAGTCGATTAAAAGACTAAATTCATGATTTAATATTTTTGAAAATTTTCAAAAAATGTAAAGGGGTAACTATGTAAAAATCGACAATTTTAAAAAAAAAAAATTGTCTCAAAAGCATAAAATTTAAATGCAAAGTTAAAGAAGGGTTAATATTGTTGAAAATAAGACATTTCTCGTGGAAATCGGCTGAGCTTTGATAAAGTTGTGCTAGTTTAAAGTCCACAGACTCAAACTTTCTCATATAAAGATAATTTATTTTGGTTAAGTCCTGTCTCCAGCACCGCGAAAAATTTATGTCAGGAGTTTGCTAGTTATTTCGTGTGTGTGGGTCATAACTAAGCCAGTGTAACCATGTACGTAAGACTTGTGACCATAACCTAAAACGAGCATGGTCACTCTGTCGAATGAGCTGTGTATTTGGCTTAATTTTTCATTAGACACTCCCGTAATAATTGATAGCAGTATATCCCTGAGCTGTGAATCAGCTGTTCCCTCAGTCCACAAACGCAATCGATAGGCCAGTTTTCGATATAATTTGTGAATTTCGTTTACGTTGCTGGATACTCAACAAAACGAGAACGTAAAATAAAAATTCCTGGCGCAGTTTTTTTTATATGAAGTTTGACAGTGATTTTTATTTTCCGCAGTGCTGGATACCCGGCTTTACCAGAAGTAAGGTAAATCTTTTTAGCAGGTAAATCCTACATAGCAGAAAATTTTCTTGTTTTGTTTAATTATTATTTTCGATTTGTATCAAGTATTTAATTTCTATACCCTTAGTAAATCTATGATAGTTCAAAGTATACATATATCGAGTACTAAAAATCAGGGATCTTGAAAGGATAAAATTTTGACATTTTTGGCTTAAATCTTAAAGAAACAAAGCGAAATTTAGTTCAAAAGTACTTTTTTACCCTAATTTTATCACCTGAAGTCGATTAAAAGACTAAATTCATGATTTAAAATTTTTGAAAATTTTCAAAAAATGTAAAGGGGTAACTATGTAAAAATCGACAATTTAAAAAAAAAAAATTGTCTCAAAAGCATAAAATTTAAATGCAAAGTTAAAGAAGGGTTAATATTGTTGAAAATAAGACATTTCTCGTGGAAATCGGCTGAGCTTTGATAAAGTTGTGCTAGTTTAAAGTCCACAGACTCAAACTTTCTCATATAAAGATAATTTATTTTGGTTATGTGCTGTCTCCAGCACCGCGAAAAATGTATGTCAGGAGTTTGCTAGTTATTTCGTGTGTGTGGGTCATAACTAAGCCAGTGTAACCATGTACGTAAGACTTGTGACCATATACCTAAAACGAGCATGGTCACTCTGTCGAATGAGCTGTGTATTTGGCTTAATTTTTCATTAGACACTCCCGTAATAATTGGTAGCAGTATATCCCTGAGCTGTGAATCAGCTGTTCCCTCAGTCCACAAACGCAATCGATAGGCCAGTTTTCGATATAATTTGTGAATTTCGTTTACGTTGCTGGATACTCAACAAAACGAGAACGTAAAATAAAAATTCCTGGCGCAGTTTTTTTTATATGAAGTTTGACAGTGATTTTTATTTTCCGCAGTGCTGGATACCCGGCTTTACCAGAAGTAAGGTAAATCTTTTTAGCAGGTAAATCCTACATAGCAGAAAATTTTCTTGTTTTGTTTAATTATTATTTTCGATTTGTATCAAGTATTTAATTTCTATACCCTTAGTAAATCTATGATAGTTCAAAGTATACATATATCGAGTACTAAAAATCAGGGATCTTGAAAGGATAAAATTTTGACATTTTTGGCTTAAATCTTAAAGAAACAAAGCGAAATTTAGTTCAAAAGTACTTTTTTACCCTAATTTTATCACCTGAAGTCGATTAAAAGACTAAATTCATGATTTAAAATTTTTGAAAATTTTCAAAAAATGTAAAGGGGTAACTATGTAAAAATCGACAATTTAAAAAAAAAAAAAATTGTCTGAAAAGCATAAAATTTAAATGCAAAGTTAAAGAAGGGTTAATATTGTTGAAAATAAGACATTTCTCGTGGAAATCGGCTGAGCTTTGATAAAGTTGTGCTAGTTTAAAGTCCACAGACTCAAACTTTCACATATAAAGATAATTTATTTTGGTTATGTGCTGTCTCCAGCACCGCGAAAAATGTATGTCAGGAGTTTGCTAGTTATTTCGTGTGTGTGGGTCATAACTAAGCCAGTGTAACCATGTACGTAAGACTTGTGACCATATACCTAAAACGAGCATGGTCACTCTGTCGAATGAGCTGTGTATTTGGCTTAATTTTTCATTAGACACTCCCGTAATAATTGGTAGCAGTATATCCCTGAGCTGTGAATCAGCTGTTCCCTCAGTCCACAAACGCAATCGATAGGCCAGTTTTCGATATAATTTGTGAATTTCGTTTACGTTGCTGGATACTCAACAAAACGAGAACGTAAAATAAAAATTCCTGGCGCAGTTTTTTTTATATGACGTTTGACAGTGATTATTATTTTCCGCAGTGCTGGATACCCGGCTTTACCAGAAGTAAGGTAAATCTTTTTAGCAGGTAAATCCTACATAGCAGAAAATTTTCTTGTTTTGTTTAATTATTATTTTCGATTTGTATCAAGTATTTAATTTCTATACCCTTAGTAAATCTATGATAGTTCAAAGTATACATATATCGAGTACTAAAAATCAGGGATCTTGAAAGGATAACATTTTGACATTTTAGGCTTAAATCTTAAAGAAACAAAGCGAAATTTAGTTCAAAAGTACTTTTTTACCCTAATTTTATCACCTGAAGTCGATTAAAAGACTAAATTCATGATTTAAACTTTTTGAAAATTTTCAAAAAATGTAAAGGGGTAACTATGTAAAAATCGACAATTTTAAAAAAAAAAAAAATTGTCTCAAAAGCATAAAATTTAAATGCAAAGTTAAAGAAGGGTTAATATTGTTGAAAATAAGACATTTCTCGTGGAAATCGGCTGAGCTTTGATAAAGTTGTGCTAGTTTAAAGTCCACAGACTCAAACTTTCTCATATAAAGATAATTTATTTTGGTTATGTGCTGTCTCCAGCACCGCGAAAAATGTATGTCAGGAGTTTGCTAGTTATTTCGTGTGTGTGGGTCATAACTAAGCCAGTGTAACCATGTACGTAAGACTTGTGACCATATACCTAAAACGAGCATGGTCACTCTGTCGAATGAGCTGTGTATTTGGCTTAATTTTTCATTAGACACTCCCGTAATAATTGGTAGCAGTATATCCCTGAGCTGTGAATCAGCTGTTCCCTCAGTCCACAAACGCAATCGATAGGCCAGTTTTCGATATAATTTGTGAATTTCGTTTACGTTGCTGGATACTCAACAAAACGAGAACGTAAAATAAAAATTCCTGGCGCAGTTTTTTTTATATGACGTTTGACAGTGATTTTTATTTTCCGCAGTGCTGGATACCCGGCTTTACCAGAAGTAAGGTAAATCTTTTTAGCAGGTAAATCCTACATAGCAGAAAATTTTCTTGTTTTGTTTAATTATTATTTTCGATTTGTATCAAGTATTTAATTTCTATACCCTTAGTAAATCTATGATAGTTCAAAGTATACATATATCGAGTACTAAAAATCAGGGATCTTGAAAGGATAACATTTTGACATTTTAGGCTTAAATCTTAAAGAAACAAAGCGAAATTTAGTTCAAAAGTACTTTTTTACCCTAATTTTATCACCTGAAGTCGATTAAAAGACTAAATTCATGATTTAATATTTTTGAAAATTTTCAAAAAATGTAAAGGGGTAACTATGTAAAAATCGACAATTTTAAAAAAAAAAAAATTGTCTCAAAAGCATAAAATTTAAATGCAAAGTTAAAGAAGGGTTAATATTGTTGAAAATAAGACATTTCTCGTGGAAATCGGCTGAGCTTTGATAAAGTTGTGCTAGTTTAAAGTCCACAGACTCAAACTTTCTCATATAAAGATCATTTATTTTGGTTATGTGCTGTCTCCAGCACCGCGAAAAATGTATGTCAGGAGTTTGCTAGTTATTTCGTGTGTGTGGGTCATAACTAAGCCAGTGTAACCATGTACGTAAGACTTGTGACCATATACCTAAAACGAGCATGGTCACTCTGTCGAATGAGCTGTGTATTTGGCTTAATTTTTCATTAGACACTCCCGTAATAATTGGTAGCAGTATATCCCTGAGCTGTGAATCAGCTGTTCCCTCAGTCCACAAACGCAATCGATAGGCCAGTTTTCGATATAATTTGTGAATTTCGTTTACGTTGCTGGATACTCAACAAAACGAGAACGTAAAATAAAAATTCCTGGCGCAGTTTTTTTTATATGACGTTTGACAGTGATTTTTATTTTCCGCAGTGCTGGATACCCGGCTTTACCAGAAGTAAGGTAAATCTTTTTAGCAGGTAAATCCTACATAGCAGAAAATTTTCTTGTTTTGTTTAATTATTATTTTCGATTTGTATCAAGTATTTAATTTCTATACCCTTAGTAAATCTATGATAGTTCAAAGTATACATATATCGAGTACTAAAAATCAGGGATCTTGAAAGGATAAAATTTTGACATTTTTGGCTTAAGTCTTAAAGAAACAAAGCGAAATTTAGTTCAAAAGTACTTTTTTACCCTAATTTTATCACCTGAAGTCGATTAAAAGACTAAATTCATGATTTAAAATTTTTGAAAATTTTCAAAAAATGTAAAGGGGTAACTATGTAAAAATCGACAATTTAAAAAAAAAAAAATTGTCTCAAAAGCATAAAATTTAAATGCAAAGTTAAAGAAGGGTTAATATTGTTGAAAATAAGACATTTCTCGTGGAAATCGGCTGAGCTTTGATAAAGTTGTGCTAGTTTAAAGTACACAGACTCAAACTTTCTCATATAAAGATCATTTATTTTGGTTATGTGCTGTCTCCAGCACCGCGAAAAATTTATGTCAGGAGTTTGCTAGTTATTTCGTGTGTGTGGGTCATAACTAAGCCAGTGTAACCATGTACGTAAGACTTGTGACCATATACCTAAAACGAGCATGGTCACTCTGTCGAATGAGCTGTTTATTTGGCTTAATTTTTCATTAGACACTCCCGTAATAATTGGTAGCAGTATATCCCTGAGCTGTGAATCAGCTGTTCCCTCAGTCCACAAACGCAATCGATAGGCCAGTTTTCGATATAATTTGTGAATTTCGTTTACGTTGCTGGATACTCAACAAAACGAGAACGTAAAATAAAAATTCCTGGCGCAGTTTTTTTTATATGAAGTTTGACAGTGATTTTTATTTTCCGCAGTGCTGGATACCCGGCTTTACCAGAAGTAAGGTAAATCTTTTTAGCAGGTAAATCCTACATAGCAGAAAATTTTCTTGTTTTGTTTAATTATTATTTTCGATTTGTATCAAGTATTTAATTTCAATACCCTTAGTAAATCTATGATAGTTCAAAGTATACATATATCGAGTACTAAAAATCAGGGATCTTGAAAGGATAAAATTTTGACATTTTTGGCTTAAATCTTTAAGAAACAAAGCGAAATTTAGTTTAAAAGTACTTTTTTACCCTAATTTTATCACCTGAAGTCGATTAAAAGACTAAATTCATGATTTAAAATTTTTGAAAATTTTCAAAAAATGTAAAGGGGTAACTATGTAAAAATATACAATTTAAAAAAAAAAAAATTTTTCTCAAAAGCATAAAATTTAAATGCAAAGTTAAAGAAGGGTTAATATTGTTGAAAATAAGACATTTCTCGTGGAAATCGGCTGAGCTTTGATAAAGTTGTGCTAGTTTAAAGTCCACAGACTCAAACTTTCTCATATAAAGATCATTTATTTTGGTTATGTGCTGTCTCCAGCACCGCGAAAAATGTATGTCAGGAGTTTGCTAGTTATTTCGTGTGTGTGGGTCATAACTAAGCCAGTGTAACCATGTACGTAAGACTTGTATACCTAAAACGTGCATGGTCACTTTGTCGAATGAGCTGTGTATTTGGCTTAATTTTTCATTAGACACTCCCGTAATAATTGGTCGCAGTATATCCCTGAGCTGTGAATAAGCTGTTCCCTCAGTCCACAAACGCAATCGATAGGCCAGTTTTCGATATAATTTGTGAATTTCGTTTACGTTGCTGGATACTCAACAAAACGAGAACGTAAAATAAAAATTCCTGGCGCAGTTTTTTTTATATGACGTTTGACAGTGATTTTTATTTTCCGCAGTGCTGGATACCCGGCTTTACCAGAAGTAAGGTAAATCTTTTTAGCAGGTAAATCCTACATAGCAGAAAATTTTCTTGTTTTGTTTAATTATTATTTTCGATTTGTATCAAGTATTTAATTTCTATACCCTTAGTAAATCTATGATAGTTCAAAGTATACATATATCGAGTACTAAAAATCAGGGATCTTGAAAGGATAAAATTTTGACATTTTTGGCTTAAGTCTTAAAGAAACAAAGCGAAATTTAGTTCAAAAGTACTTTTTTACCCTAATTTTATCACCTGAAGTCGATTAAAAGACTAAATTCATGATTTAAAATTTTTGAAAATTTTCAAAAAATGTAAAGGGGTAACTATGTAAAAATCGACAATTTAAAAAAAAAAAAATTGTCTCAAAAGCATAAAATTTAAATGCAAAGTTAAAGAAGGGTTAATATTGTTGAAAATAAGACATTTCTCGTGGAAATCGGCTGAGCTTTGATAAAGTTGTGCTAGTTTAAAGTACACAGACTCAAACTTTCTCATATAAAGATCATTTATTTTGGTTATGTGCTGTCTCCAGCACCGCGAAAAATTTATGTCAGGAGTTTGCTAGTTATTTCGTGTGTGTGGGTCATAACTAAGCCAGTGTAACCATGTACGTAAGACTTGTATACCTAAAACGTGCATGGTCACTCTGTCGAATGAGCTGTGTATTTGGCTTAATTTTTCATTAGACACTCCCGTAATAATTGGTCGCAGTATATCCCTGAGCTGTGAATCAGCTGTTCCCTCAGTCCACAAACGCAATCGATAGGCCAGTTTTCGATATAATTTGTGAATTTCGTTTACGTTGCTGGATACTCAACAAAACGAGAACGTAAAATAAAAATTCCTGGCGCAGTTTTTTTTATATGACGTTTGACAGTGATTTTTATTTTCCGCAGTGCTGGATACCCGGCTTTACCAGAAGTAAGGTAAATCTTTTTAGCAGGTAAATCCTACATAGCAGAAAATTTTCTTATTTTGTTTAATTATTATTTTCGATTTGTATCAAGTATTTAATTTCTATACCCTTAGTAAATCTATGATAGTTCAAAGTATACATATATCGAGTACTAAAAATCAGGGATCTTGAAAGGATAAAATTTTGACATTTTTGGCTTAAGTCTTAAAGAAACAAAGCGAAATTTAGTTCAAAAGTACTTTTTTACCCTAATTTTATCACCTGAAGTCGATTAAAAGACTAAATTCATGATTTAAAATTTTTGAAAATTTTCAAAAAATGTAAAGGGGTAACTATGTAAAAATCGACAATTTAAAAAAAAAAAAATTGTCTCAAAAGCATAAAATTTAAATGCAAAGTTAAAGAAGGGTTAATATTGTTGAAAATAAGACATTTCTCGTGGAAATCGGCTGAGCTTTGATAAAGTTGTGCTAGTTTAAAGTCCACAGACTCAAACTTTCTCATATAAAGATCATTTATTTTGGTTAAGTCCTGTCTCCAGCACCGCGAAAAATGTATGTCAGGAGTTTGCTAGTTATTTCGTGTGTGTGGGTCATAACTAAGCCAGTGTAACCATGTACGTAAGACTTGTGACCATATACCTAAAACGAGCATGGTCACTCTGTCGAATGAGCTGTGTATTTGGCTTAATTTTTCATTAGACACTCCCGTAATAATTGGTAGCAGTATATCCCTGAGCTGTGAATCAGCTGTTCCCTCAGTCCACAAACGCAATCGATAGGCCAGTTTTCGATATAATTTGTGAATTTCGTTTACGTTGCTGGATACTCAACAAAACGAGAACGTAAAATAAAAATTCCTGGCGCAGTTTTTTTTATATGAAGTTTGACAGTGATTTTTATTTTCCGCAGTGCTGGATACCCGGCTTTACCAGAAGTAAGGTAAATCTTTTTAGCAGGTAAATCCTACATAGCAGAAAATTTTCTTGTTTTGTTTAATTATTATTTTCGATTTGTATCAAGTATTTAATTTCTATACCCTTAGTAAATCTATGATAGTTCAAAGTATACATATATCGAGTACTAAAAATCAGGGATCTTGAAAGGATAAAATTTTGACATTTTTGGCTTAAATCTTAAAGAAACAAAGCGAAATTTAGTTCAAAAGTACTTTTTTACCCTAATTTTATCACCTGAAGTCGATTAAAAGACTAAATTCATGATTTAAAATTTTTGAAAATTTTCAAAAAATGTAAAGGGGTAACTATGTAAAAATCGACAATTTTAAAAAAAAAAATTGTCTCAAAAGCATAAAATTTAAATGCAAAGTTAAAGAAGGGTTAATATTGTTGAAAATAAGACATTTCTCGTGGAAATCGGCTGAGCTTTGATAAAGTTGTGCTAGTTTAAAGTCCACAGACTCAAACTTTCTCATATAAAGATCATTTATTTTGGTTAAGTGCCTGTCTCCAGCACCGCGAAAAATGTATGTCAGGAGTTTGCTAGTTATTTCGTGTGTGTGGGTCATAACTAAGCCAGTGTAACCATGTACGTAAGACTTGTGACCATATACCTAAAACGGCATGGTCACTCTGTCGAATGAGCTGTGTATTTGGCTTAATTTTTCATTAGACACTCCCGTAATAATTGGTAGCAGTATATCCCTGAGCTGTGAATCAGCTGTTCCCTCAGTCCACAAACGCAATCGATAGGCCAGTTTTCGATATAATTTGTGAATTTCGTTTACGTTGCTGGATACTCAACAAAACGAGAACGTAAAATAAAAATTCCTGGCGCAGTTTTTTTTATATGACGTTTGACAGTGATTTTTATTTTCCGCAGTGCTGGATACCCGGCTTTACCAGAAGTAAGGTAAATCTTTTTAGCAGGTAAATCCTACATAGCAGAAAATTTTCTTGTTTTGTTTAATTATTATTTTCGATTTGTATCAAGTATTTAATTTCTATACCCTTAGTAAATCTATGATAGTTCAAAGTATACATATATCGAGTACTAAAAATCAGGGATCTTGAAAGGATAAAATTTTGACATTTTTGGCTTAAGTCTTAAAGAAACAAAGCGAAATTTAGTTCAAAAGTACTTTTTTACCCTAATTTTATCACCTGAAGTCGATTAAAAGACTAAATTCATGATTTAAAATTTTTGAAAATTTTCAAAAAATGTAAAGGGGTAACTATGTAAAAATCGACAATTTAAAAAAAAAAAATTGTCTCAAAAGCATAAAATTTAAATGCAAAGTTAAAGAAGGGTTAATATTGTTGAAAATAAGACATTTCTCGTGGAAATCGGCTGAGCTTTGATAAAGTTGTGCTAGTTTAAAGTCCACAGACTCAAACTTTCTCATATAAAGATCATTTATTTTGGTTAAGTCCTGTCTCCAGCACCGCGAAAAATTTATGTCAGGAGTTTGCTAGTTATTTCGTGTGTGTGGGTCATAACTAAGCCAGTGTAACCATGTACGTAAGACTTGTGACCATATACCTAAAACGAGCATGGTCACTCTGTCGAATGAGCTGTGTATTTGGCTTAATTTTTCATTAGACACTCCCGTAATAATTGGTAGCAGTATATCCCTGAGCTGTGAATCAGCTGTTCCCTCAGTCCACAAACGCAATCGATAGGCCAGTTTTCGATATAATTTGTGAATTTCGTTTACGTTGCTGGATACTCAACAAAACGAGAACGTAAAATAAAAATTCCTGGCGCAGTTTTTTTTATATGAAGTTTGACAGTGATTTTTATTTTCCGCAGTGCTGGATACCCGGCTTTACCAGAAGTAAGGTAAATCTTTTTAGCAGGTAAATCCTACATAGCAGAAAATTTTCTTGTTTTGTTTAATTATTATTTTCGATTTGTATCAAGTATTTAATTTCTATACCCTTAGTAAATCTATGATAGTTCAAAGTATACATATATCGAGTACTAAAAATCAGGGATCTTGAAAGGATAAAATTTTGACATTTTTGGCTTAAATCTTAAAGAAACAAAGCGAAATTTAGTTCAAAAGTACTTTTTTACCCTAATTTTATCACCTGAAGTCGATTAAAAGACTAAATTCATGATTTAAAATTTTTGAAAATTTTCAAAAAATGTAAAGGGGTAACTATGTAAAAATCGACAATTTTAAAAAAAAAAAATTGTCTCAAAAGCATAAAATTTAAATGCAAAGTTAAAGAAGGGTTAATATTGTTGAAAATAAGACATTTCTCGTGGAAATCGGCTGAGCTTTGATAAAGTTGTGCTAGTTTAAAGTCCACAGACTCAAACTTTCTCATATAAAGATCATTTATTTTGGTTAAGGCCTGTCTCCAGCACCGCGAAAAATGTATGTCCGGAGTTTGCTAGTTATTTCGTGTGTGTGGGTCATAACTAAGCCAGTGTAACCATGTACGTAAGACTTGTGACCATATACCTAAAACGAGCATGGTCACTCTGTCGAATGAGCTGTGTATTTGGCTTAATTTTTCATTAGACACTCCCGTAATAATTGGTAGCAGTATATCCCTGAGCTGTGAATCAGCTGTTCCCTCAGTCCACAAACGCAATCGATAGGCCAGTTTTCGATATAATTTGTGAATTTCGTTTACGTTGCTGGATACTCAACAAAACGAGAACGTAAAATAAAAATTCCTGGCGCAGTTTTTTTTATATGAAGTTTGACAGTGATTTTTATTTTCCGCAGTGCTGGATACCCGGCTTTACCAGAAGTAAGGTAAATCTTTTTAGCAGGTAAATCCTACATAGCAGAAAATTTTCTTGTTTTGTTTAATTATTATTTTCGATTTGTATCAAGTATTTAATTTCTATACCCTTAGTAAATCTATGATAGTTCAAAGTATACATATATCGAGTACTAAAAATCAGGGATCTTGAAAGGATAAAATTTTGACATTTTTGGCTTAAATCTTAAAGAAACAAAGCGAAATTTAGTTCAAAAGTACTTTTTTACCCTAATTTTATCACCTGAAGTCGATTAAAAGACTAAATTCATGATTTAAAATTTTTGAAAATTTTCAAAAAATGTTAAGGGGTAACTATGTAAAAATCGACAATTTAAAAAAAAAAAATTGTCTCAAAAGCATAAAATTTAAATGCAAAGTTAAAGAAGGGTTAATATTGTTGAAAATAAGACATTTCTCGTGGAAATCGGCTGAGCTTTGATAAAGTTGTGCTAGTTTAAAGTACACAGACTCAAACTTTCTCATATAAAGATCATTTATTTTGGTTATGTGCTGTCTCCAGCACCGCGAAAAATGTATGTCAGGAGTTTGCTAGTTATTTCGTGTGTGTGGGTCATAACTAAGCCAGTGTAACCATGTACGTAAGACTTGTATACCTAAAACGAGCATGGTCACTCTGTCGAATGAGCTGTGTATTTGGCTTAATTTTTCATTAGACACTCCCGTAATAATTGGTCGCAGTATATCCCTGAGCTGTGAATAAGCTGTTCCCTCAGTCCACAAACGCAATCGATAGGCCAGTTTTCGATATAATTTGTGAATTTCGTTTACGTTGCTGGATACTCAACAAAACGAGAACGTAAAATAAAAATTCCTGGCGCAGTTTTTTTTATATGACGTTTGACAGTGATTTTTATTTTCCGCAGTGCTGGATACCCGGCTTTACCAGAAGTAAGGTAAATCTTTTTAGCAGGTAAATCCTACATAGCAGAAAATTTTCTTGTTTTGTTTAATTATTATTTTCGATTTGTATCAAGTATTTAATTTCTATACCCTTAGTAAATCTATGATAGTTCAAAGTATACATATATCGAGTACTAAAAATCAGGGATCTTGAAAGGATAAAATTTTGACATTTTTGGCTTAAATCTTAAAGAAACAAAGCGAAATTTAGTTCAAAAGTACTTTTTTACCCTAATTTTATCACCTGAAGTCGATTAAAAGACTAAATTCATGATTTAAAATTTTTGAAAATTTTCAAAAAATGTAAAGGGGTAACTATGTAAAAATCGACAATTTAAAAAAAAAAAAATTGTCTCAAAAGCATAAAATTTAAATGCAAAGTTAAAGAAGGGTTAATATTGTTGAAAATAAGACATTTCTCGTGGAAATCGGCTGAGCTTTGATAAAGTTGTGCTAGTTTAAAGTCCACAGACTCAAACTTTCTCATATAAAGATCATTTATTTTGGTTATGTGCTGTCTCCAGCACCGCGAAAAATGTATGTCAGGAGTTTGCTAGTTATTTCGTGTGTGTGGGTCATAACTAAGCCAGTGTAACCATGTACGTAAGACTTGTATACCTAAAACGAGCATGGTCACTCTGTCGAATGAGCTGTGTATTTGGCTTAATTTTTCATTAGACACTCCCGTAATAATTGGTCGCAGTATATCCCTGAGCTGTGAATCAGCTGTTCCCTCAGTCCACAAACGCAATCGATAGGCCAGTTTTCGATATAATTTGTGAATTTCGTTTACGTTGCTGGATACTCAACAAAACGAGAACGTAAAATAAAAATTCCTGGCGCAGTTTTTTTTATATGACGTTTGACAGTGATTTTTATTTTCCGCAGTGCTGGATACCCGGCTTTACCAGAAGTAAGGTAAATCTTTTTAGCAGGTAAATCCTACATAGCAGAAAATTTTCTTATTTTGTTTAATTATTATTTTCGATTTGTATCAAGTATTTAATTTCTATACCCTTAGTAAATCTATGATAGTTCAAAGTATACATATATCGAGTACTAAAAATCAGGGATCTTGAAAGGATAAAATTTTGACATTTTTGGCTTAAGTCTTAAAGAAACAAAGCGAAATTTAGTTCAAAAGTACTTTTTTACCCTAATTTTATCACCTGAAGTCGATTAAAAGACTAAATTCATGATTTAAAATTTTTGAAAATTTTCAAAAAATGTAAAGGGGTAACTATGTAAAAATCGACAATTTTAAAAAAAAAAAAATTGTCTCAAAAGCATAAAATTTAAATGCAAAGTTAAAGAAGGGTTAATATTGTTGAAAATAAGACATTTCTCGTGGAAATCGGCTGAGCTTTGATAAAGTTGTGCTAGTTTAAAGTCCACAGACTCAAACTTTCTCATATAAAGATCATTTATTTTGGTTAAGTCCTGTCTCCAGCACCGCGAAAAATGTATGTCAGGAGTTTGCTAGTTATTTCGTGTGTGTGGGTCATAACTAAGCCAGTGTAACCATGTACGTAAGACTTGTGACCATATACCTAAAACGAGCATGGTCACTCTGTCGAATGAGCTGTGTATTTGGCTTAATTTTTCATTAGACACTCCCGTAATAATTGGTAGCAGTATATCCCTGAGCTGTGAATCAGCTGTTCCCTCAGTCCACAAACGCAATCGATAGGCCAGTTTTCGATATAATTTGTGAATTTCGTTTACGTTGCTGGATACTCAACAAAACGAGAACGTAAAATAAAAATTCCTGGCGCAGTTTTTTTTATATGAAGTTTGACAGTGATTTTTATTTTCCGCAGTGCTGGATACCCGGCTTTACCAGAAGTAAGGTAAATCTTTTTAGCAGGTAAATCCTACATAGCAGAAAATTTTCTTGTTTTGTTTAATTATTATTTTCGATTTGTATCAAGTATTTAATTTCTATACCCTTAGTAAATCTATGATAGTTCAAAGTATACATATATCGAGTACTAAAAATCAGGGATCTTGAAAGGATAAAATTTTGACATTTTTGGCTTAAATCTTAAAGAAACAAAGCGAAATTTAGTTCAAAAGTACTTTTTTACCCTAATTTTATCACCTGAAGTCGATTAAAAGACTAAATTCATTATTTAAAATTTTTGAAAATTTTCAAAAAATGTAAAGGGGTAACTATGTAAAAATCGACAATTTAAAAAAAAAAAAATTGTCTCAAAAGCATAAAATTTAAATGCAAAGTTAAAGAAGGGTTAATATTGTTGAAAATAAGACATTTCTCGTAGAAATCGGCTGAGCTTTGATAAAGTTGTGCTAGTTTAAAGTCCACAGACTCAAACTTTCTCATATAAAGATCATTTATTTTGGTTAAGGCCTGTCTCCAGCACCGCGAAAAATGTATGTCCGGAGTTTGCTAGTTATTTCGTGTGTGTGGGTCATAACTAAGCCAGTGTAACCATGTACGTAAGACTTGTGACCATATACCTAAAACGAGCATGGTCACTCTGTCGAATGAGCTGTGTATTTGGCTTAATTTTTCATTAGACACTCCCGTAATAATTGGTAGCAGTATATCCCTGAGCTGTGAATCAGCTGTTCCCTCAGTCCACAAACGCAATCGATAGGCCAGTTTTCGATATAATTTGTGAATTTCGTTTACGTTGCTGGATACTCAACAAAACGAGAACGTAAAATAAAAATTCCTGGCGCAGTTTTTTTTATATGACGTTTGACAGTGATTTTTATTTTCCGCAGTGCTGGATACCCGGCTTTACCAGAAGTAAGGTAAATCTTTTTAGCAGGTAAATCCTACATAGCAGAAAATTTTCTTGTTTTGTTTAATTATTATTTTCGATTTGTATCAAGTATTTAATTTCTATACCCTTAGTAAATCTATGATAGTTCAAAGTATACATATATCGAGTACTAAAAATCAGGGATCTTGAAAGGATAAAATTTTGACATTTTTGGCTTAAATCTTAAAGAAACAAAGCGAAATTTAGTTCAAAAGTACTTTTTTACCCTAATTTTATCACCTGAAGTCGATTAAAAGACTAAATTCATGATTTAAAATTTTTGAAAATTTTCAAAAAATGTTAAGGGGTAACTATGTAAAAATCGACAATTTAAAAAAAAAAAATTGTCTCAAAAGCATAAAATTTAAATGCAAAGTTAAAGAAGGGTTAATATTGTTGAAAATAAGACATTTCTCGTGGAAATCGGCTGAGCTTTGATAAAGTTGTGCTAGTTTAAAGTCCACAGACTCAAACTTTCTCATATAAAGATCATTTATTTTGGTTAAGGCCTGTCTCCAGCACCGCGAAAAATGTATGTCCGGAGTTTGCTAGTTATTTCGTGTGTGTGGGTCATAACTAAGCCAGTGTAACCATGTACGTAAGACTTGTGACCATATACCTAAAACGAGCATGGTCACTCTGTCGAATGAGCTGTGTATTTGGCTTAATTTTTCATTAGACACTCCCGTAATAATTGGTAGCAGTATATCCCTGAGCTGTGAATCAGCTGTTCCCTCAGTCCACAAACACAATCGATAGGCCAGTTTGCGATATAATTTGTGAATTTCGTTTACGTTGCTGGATACTCAACAAAACGAGAACGTAAAATAAAAATTCCTGGCGCAGTTTTTTTTATATGACGTTTGACAGTGATTTTTATTTTCCGCAGTGCTGGATACCCGGCTTTACCAGAAGTAAGGTAAATCTTTTTAGCAGGTAAATCCTACATAGCAGAAAATTTTCTTGTTTTGTTTAATTATTATTTTCGATTTGTATCAAGTATTTAATTTCTATACCCTTAGTAAATCTATGATAGTTCAAAGTATACATATATCGAGTACTAAAAATCAGGGATCTTGAAAGGATAAAATTTTGACATTTTTGGCTTAAATCTTAAAGAAACAAAGCGAAATTTAGTTCAAAAGTACTTTTTTACCCTAATTTTATCACCTGAAGTCGATTAAAAGACTAAATTCATGATTTAAAATTTTTGAAAATTTTCAAAAAATGTTAAGGGGTAACTATGTAAAAATCGACAATTTTAAAAAAAAAAAATTGCCTGAAAAGCATAAAATTTAAATGCAAAGTTAAAGAAGGGTTAATATTGTTGAAAATAAGACATTTCTCGTGGAAATCGGCTGAGCTTTGATAAAGTTGTGCTAGTTTAAAGTCCACAGACTCAAACTTTCTCATATAAAGATCATTTATTTTGGTTAAGGCCTGTCTCCAGCACCGCGAAAAATGTATGTCAGGAGTTTGCTAGTTATTTCGTGTGTGTGGGTCATAACTAAGCCAGTGTAACCATGTACGTAAGACTTGTGACCATATACCTAAAACGAGCATGGTCACTCTGTCGAATGAGCTGTGTATTTGGCTTAATTTTTCATTAGACACTCCCATAATAATTGGTAGCAGTATATCCCTGAGCTGTGAATCAGCTGTTCCCTCAGTCCACAAACGCAATCGATAGGCCAGTTTTTGATATAATTTGTGAATTTCGTTTACGTTGCTGGATACTCAACAAAACGAGAACGTAAAATAAAAATTCCTGGCGCAGTTTTTTTTATATGAAGTTTGACAGTGATTTTTATTTTCCGCAGTGCTGGATACCCGGCTTTACCAGAAGTAAGGTAAATCTTTTTAGCAGGTAAATCCTACATAGCAGAAAATTTTCTTGTTTTGTTTAATTATTATTTTCGATTTGTATCAAGTATTTAATTTCTATACCCTTAGTAAATCTATGATAGTTCAAAGTATACATATATCGAGTACTAAAAATCAGGGATCTTGAAAGGATAAAATTTTGACATTTTTGGCTTAAATCTTAAAGAAACAAAGCGAAATTTAGTTCAAAAGTACTTTTTTACCCAAATTTTATCACCTGAAGTCGATTAAAAGACTAAATTCATGATTTAATATTTTTGAAAATTTTCAAAAAATGTAAAGGGGTAACTATGTAAAAATCGACAATTTAAAAAAAAAAAAAATTGTCTCAAAAGCATAAAATTTAAATGCAAAGTTAAAGAAGGGTTAATATTGTTGAAAATAAGACATTTCTCGTGGAAATCGGCTGAGCTTTGATAAAGTTGTGCTAGTTTAAAGTCCACAGACTCAAACTTTCTCATATAAAGATCATTTATTTTGGTTAAGGCCTGTCTCCAGCACCGCGAAAAATGTATGTCCGGAGTTTGCTAGTTATTTCGTGTGTGTGGGTCATAACTAAGCCAGTGTAACCATGTACGTAAGACTTGTGACCATATACCTAAAACGAGCATGGTCACTCTGTCGAATGAGCTGTGTATTTGGCTTAATTTTTCATTAGACACTCCCGTAATAATTGGTAGCAGTATATCCCTGAGCTGTGAATCAGCTGTTCCCTCAGTCCACAAACGCAATCGATAGGCCAGTTTGCGATATAATTTGTGAATTTCGTTTACGTTGCTGGATACTCAACAAAACGAGAACGTAAAATAAAAATTCCTGGCGCAGTTTTTTTTATATGACGTTTGACAGTGATTTTTATTTTCCGCAGTGCTGGATACCCGGCTTTACCAGAAGTAAGGTAAATCTTTTTAGCAGGTAAATCCTACATAGCAGAAAATTTTCTTGTTTTGTTTAATTATTATTTTCGATTTGTATCAAGTATTTAATTTCTATACCCTTAGTAAATCTATGATAGTTCAAAGTATACATATATCGAGTACTAAAAATCAGGGATCTTGAAAGGATAAAATTTTGACATTTTTGGCTTAAATCTTAAAGAAACAAAGCGAAATTTAGTTCAAAAGTACTTTTTTACCCTAATTTTATCACCTGAAGTCGATTAAAAGACTAAATTCATGATTTAAAATTTTTGAAAATTTTCAAAAAATGTTAAGGGGTAACTATGTAAAAATCGACAATTTTAAAAAAAAAAAATTGTCTGAAAAGCATAAAATTTAAATGCAAAGTTAAAGAAGGGTTAATATTGTTGAAAATAAGACATTTCTCGTGGAAATCGGCTGAGCTTTGATAAAGTTGTGCTAGTTTAAAGTCCACAGACTCAAACTTTCTCATATAAAGATCATTTATTTTGGTTAAGGCCTGTCTCCAGCACCGCGAAAAATGTATGTCAGGAGTTTGCTAGTTATTTCGTGTGTGTGGGTCATAACTAAGCCAGTGTAACCATGTACGTAAGACTTGTGACCATATACCTAAAACGAGCATGGTCACTCTGTCGAATGAGCTGTGTATTTGGCTTAATTTTTCATTAGACACTCCCATAATAATTGGTAGCAGTATATCCCTGAGCTGTGAATCAGCTGTTCCCTCAGTCCACAAACGCAATCGATAGGCCAGTTTTTGATATAATTTGTGAATTTCGTTTACGTTGCTGGATACTCAACAAAACGAGAACGTAAAATAAAAATTCCTGGCGCAGTTTTTTTTATATGAAGTTTGACAGTGATTTTTATTTTCCGCAGTGCTGGATACCCGGCTTTACCAGAAGTAAGGTAAATCTTTTTAGCAGGTAAATCCTACATAGCAGAAAATTTTCTTGTTTTGTTTAATTATTATTTTCGATTTGTATCAAGTATTTAATTTCTATACCCTTAGTAAATCTATGATAGTTCAAAGTATACATATATCGAGTACTAAAAATCAGGGATCTTGAAAGGATAAAATTTTGACATTTTTGGCTTAAATCTTAAAGAAACAAAGCGAAATTTAGTTCAAACGTACTTTTTTACCCTAATTTTATCACCTGAAGTCGATTAAAAGACTAAATTCATGATTTAAAATTTTTGAAAATTTTCAAAAAATGTAAAGTAACTTTGTAAAAATCGACAATTTTAAAAAAAAAAAAATTGCCTGAAAAGCATAAAATTTAAATGCAAAGTTAAAGAAGGGTTAATATTGTTGAAAATAAGACATTTCTCGTGGAAATCGGCTGAGCTTTGATAAAGTTGTGCTAGTTTAAAGTCCACAGACTCAAACTTTCTCATATAAAGATCATTTATTTTGGTTAAGGCCTGTCTCCAGCACCGCGAAAAATGTATGTCCGGAGTTTGCTAGTTATTTCGTGTGTGTGGGTCATAACTAAGCCAGTGTAACCATGTACGTAAGACTTGTGACCATATACCTAAAACGAGCATGGTCACTCTGTCGAATGAGCTGTGTATTTGGCTTAATTTTTCATTAGACACTCCCGTAATAATTGGTAGCAGTATATCCCTGAGCTGTGAATCAGCTGTTCCCTCAGTCCACAAACACAATCGATAGGCCAGTTTGCGATATAATTTGTGAATTTCGTTTACGTTGCTGGATACTCAACAAAACGAGAACGTAAAATAAAAATTCCTGGCGCAGTTTTTTTTATATGACGTTTGACAGTGATTTTTATTTTCCGCAGTGCTGGATACCCGGCTTTACCAGAAGTAAGGTAAATCTTTTTAGCAGGTAAATCCTACATAGCAGAAAATTTTCTTGTTTTGTTTAATTATTATTTTCGATTTGTATCAAGTATTTAATTTCTATACCCTTAGTAAATCTATGATAGTTCAAAGTATACATATATCGAGTACTAAAAATCAGGGATCTTGAAAGGATAAAATTTTGACATTTTTGGCTTAAATCTTAAAGAAACAAAGCGAAATTTAGTTCAAAAGTACTTTTTTACCCTAATTTTATCACCTGAAGTCGATTAAAAGACTAAATTCATGATTTAAAATTTTTGAAAATTTTCAAAAAATGTTAAGGGGTAACTATGTAAAAATCGACAATTTTAAAAAAAAAAAATTGCCTGAAAAGCATAAAATTTAAATGCAAAGTTAAAGAAGGGTTAATATTGTTGAAAATAAGACATTTCTCGTGGAAATCGGCTGAGCTTTGATAAAGTTGTGCTAGTTTAAAGTCCACAGACTCAAACTTTCTCATATAAAGATCATTTATTTTGGTTAAGGCCTGTCTCCAGCACCGCGAAAAATGTATGTCAGGAGTTTGCTAGTTATTTCGTGTGTGTGGGTCATAACTAAGCCAGTGTAACCATGTACGTAAGACTTGTGACCATATACCTAAAACGAGCATGGTCACTCTGTCGAATGAGCTGTGTATTTGGCTTAATTTTTCATTAGACACTCCCATAATAATTGGTAGCAGTATATCCCTGAGCTGTGAATCAGCTGTTCCCTCAGTCCACAAACGCAATCGATAGGCCAGTTTTTGATATAATTTGTGAATTTCGTTTACGTTGCTGGATACTCAACAAAACGAGAACGTAAAATAAAAATTCCTGGCGCAGTTTTTTTTATATGAAGTTTGACAGTGATTTTTATTTTCCGCAGTGCTGGATACCCGGCTTTACCAGAAGTAAGGTAAATCTTTTTAGCAGGTAAATCCTACATAGCAGAAAATTTTCTTGTTTTGTTTAATTATTATTTTCGATTTGTATCAAGTATTTAATTTCTATACCCTTAGTAAATCTATGATAGTTCAAAGTATACATATATCGAGTACTAAAAATCAGGGATCTTGAAAGGATAAAATTTTGACATTTTTGGCTTAAATCTTAAAGAAACAAAGCGAAATTTAGTTCAAAAGTACTTTTTTACCCAAATTTTATCACCTGAAGTCGATTAAAAGACTAAATTCATGATTTAATATTTTTGAAAATTTTCAAAAAATGTAAAGGGGTAACTATGTAAAAATCGACAATTTAAAAAAAAAAAAAATTGTCTCAAAAGCATAAAATTTAAATGCAAAGTTAAAGAAGGGTTAATATTGTTGAAAATAAGACATTTCTCGTGGAAATCGGCTGAGCTTTGATAAAGTTGTGCTAGTTTAAAGTCCACAGACTCAAACTTTCTCATATAAAGATCATTTATTTTGGTTAAGGCCTGTCTCCAGCACCGCGAAAAATGTATGTCCGGAGTTTGCTAGTTATTTCGTGTGTGTGGGTCATAACTAAGCCAGTGTAACCATGTACGTAAGACTTGTGACCATATACCTAAAACGAGCATGGTCACTCTGTCGAATGAGCTGTGTATTTGGCTTAATTTTTCATTAGACACTCCCGTAATAATTGGTAGCAGTATATCCCTGAGCTGTGAATCAGCTGTTCCCTCAGTCCACAAACGCAATCGATAGGCCAGTTTGCGATATAATTTGTGAATTTCGTTTACGTTGCTGGATACTCAACAAAACGAGAACGTAAAATAAAAATTCCTGGCGCAGTTTTTTTTATATGACGTTTGACAGTGATTTTTATTTTCCGCAGTGCTGGATACCCGGCTTTACCAGAAGTAAGGTAAATCTTTTTAGCAGGTAAATCCTACATAGCAGAAAATTTTCTTGTTTTGTTTAATTATTATTTTCGATTTGTATCAAGTATTTAATTTCTATACCCTTAGTAAATCTATGATAGTTCAAAGTATACATATATCGAGTACTAAAAATCAGGGATCTTGAAAGGATAAAATTTTGACATTTTTGGCTTAAATCTTAAAGAAACAAAGCGAAATTTAGTTCAAAAGTACTTTTTTACCCTAATTTTATCACCTGAAGTCGATTAAAAGACTAAATTCATGATTTAAAATTTTTGAAAATTTTCAAAAAATGTTAAGGGGTAACTATGTAAAAATCGACAATTTTAAAAAAAAAAAAATTGTCTGAAAAGCATAAAATTTAAATGCAAAGTTAAAGAAGGGTTAATATTGTTGAAAATAAGACATTTCTCGTGGAAATCGGCTGAGCTTTGATAAAGTTGTGCTAGTTTAAAGTCCACAGACTCAAACTTTCTCATATAAAGATCATTTATTTTGGTTAAGGCCTGTCTCCAGCACCGCGAAAAATGTATGTCAGGAGTTTGCTAGTTATTTCGTGTGTGTGGGTCATAACTAAGCCAGTGTAACCATGTACGTAAGACTTGTGACCATATACCTAAAACGAGCATGGTCACTCTGTCGAATGAGCTGTGTATTTGGCTTAATTTTTCATTAGACACTCCCATAATAATTGGTAGCAGTATATCCCTGAGCTGTGAATCAGCTGTTCCCTCAGTCCACAAACGCAATCGATAGGCCAGTTTTTGATATAATTTGTGAATTTCGTTTACGTTGCTGGATACTCAACAAAACGAGAACGTAAAATAAAAATTCCTGGCGCAGTTTTTTTTATATGAAGTTTGACAGTGATTTTTATTTTCCGCAGTGCTGGATACCCGGCTTTACCAGAAGTAAGGTAAATCTTTTTAGCAGGTAAATCCTACATAGCAGAAAATTTTCTTGTTTTGTTTAATTATTATTTTCGATTTGTATCAAGTATTTAATTTCTATACCCTTAGTAAATCTATGATAGTTCAAAGTATACATATATCGAGTACTAAAAATCAGGGATCTTGAAAGGATAAAATTTTGACATTTTTGGCTTAAATCTTAAAGAAACAAAGCGAAATTTAGTTCAAACGTACTTTTTTACCCTAATTTTATCACCTGAAGTCGATTAAAAGACTAAATTCATGATTTAAAATTTTTGAAAATTTTCAAAAAATGTAAAGTAACTTTGTAAAAATCGACAATTTAAAAAAAAAAAAAATTGTCTCAAAAACATCAAATTTAAATGCAAAGTTAAAGAAGGGTTAATATTGTTGAAAATAAGACATTTCTCGTGGAAATCGGCTGAGCTTTGATAAAATTGTGCTAGTTTAAAGTCCACAGACTCAAACTTTCTCATATAAAGATCATTTATTTTGGTTAAGTCCTGTCTCCAGCACCGCGAAAAATGTATGTCAGGAGTTTGCTAGTTATTTCGTGTGTGTGGGTCATAACTAAGCCAGTGTAACCATGTACGTAAGACTTGTGACCATATACCTAAAACGAGCATGGTCACTCTGTCGAATGAGCTGTGTATTTGGCTTAATTTTTCATTAGACACTCCCGTAATAATTGGTAGCAGTATATCCCTGAGCTGTGAATCAGCTGTTCCCTCAGTCCACAAACGCAATCGATAGGCCAGTTTTCGATATAATTTGTGAATTTCGTTTACGTTGCTGGATACTCAACAAAACGAGAACGTAAAATAAAAATTCCTGGCGCAGTTTTTTTTATATGAAGTTTGACAGTGATTTTTATTTTCCGCAGTGCTGGATACCCGGCTTTACCAGAAGTAAGGTAAATCTTTTTAGCAGGTAAATCCTACATAGCAGAAAATTTTCTTGTTTTGTTTAATTATTATTTTCGATTTGTATCAAGTATTTAATTTCTATACCCTTAGTAAATCTATGATAGTTCAAAGTATACATATATCGAGTACTAAAAATCAGGGATCTTGAAAGGATAAAATTTTGACATTTTTGGCTTAAATCTTAAAGAAACAAAGCGAAATTTAGTTCAAACGTACTTTTTTACCCTAATTTTATCACCTGAAGTCGATTAAAAGACTAAATTCATGATTTAAAATTTTTGAAAATTTTCAAAAAATGTAAAGGGGTAACTATGTAAAAATCGACAATTTAAAAAAAAAAAATTGTCTCAAAAACATCAAATTTAAATGCAAAGTTAAAGAAGGGTTAATATTGTTGAAAATAAGACATTTCTCGTGGAAATCGGCTGAGCTTTGATAAAGTTGTGCTAGTTTAAAGTCCACAGACTCAAACTTTCTCATATAAAGATCATTTATTTTGGTTAAGTCCTGTCTCCAGCACCGCGAAAAATTTATGTCAGGAGTTTGCTAGTTATTTCGTGTGTGTGGGTCATAACTAAGCCAGTGTAACCATGTACGTAAGACTTGTGACCATATACTATATATAGAAGTATATCCCTGAGCTGTGAATCAGCTGTTCTCTTAGTCCACAAACGCAATCGATAGGCCATTTTTCGATATAATTTGTGGATTTTTTTTACGTTGCTGGATACTCAAAAAACGAAAACGTAAAATAATAATTCCTGGCGCAGTTTTTTAGACCCCGTACTTAAAATAACAACAGAATATGCATCTGGGGTTATTTTATATAATCTGACCAAGTTTGGTTGAAATCGGTTGATTATATCATATAGCTGCCATAGGAACAATCAGTCAAAAATCAAGCTTTAGTATAAAAAACTTTATTGTTTATTTGTATATCTCAACCAATTCAACAGAATATGCATCTGGGATGATCTTATACAATCTGACCAAGTTTGGTTGAAATCGGTTCACTATATAATATAGCTGCCATAGGAACAATCAGTCGAAACCCAAGCTTTAGTATTTAAAGCTTTTTTGTTTTATTTGGTTGAAATCGGTCTACTATATTATTAAGCTGCCATAGGAACGATTGGTCGAAAATGTATACTGAGTAGGCAAATTTTTGTTGATTCTGGAGATACCACAATCAGACTAGCAGATTGGGAATTTTCTATTGTCTTATACCTCTTGAAACAATGTTATATATGTACAGATTTATATTATTTTCTTTAAACCAGGAGTTGCTTTTCCATAGTAAGTACGGGGTCTCCGACAGTCGAGTATGCTCGACTGTAGCACCGCCCACTAGTTTTATATGAAGTTTGACAGTAATTTTTATCTTCTAAAAAATACCTCTTTACGAGGTAAAATTCTAGTGACGAAAACATTTCCATGCCCCAAAAATTTCTGATATCCAATTTTGTGACGAACGATATTAAATTGAATATATAACTTATTCTTAAAAAAAAAAGTTTGGCATTGGGCACTGCGCAAAAAAGGTTATTTTTATTAGGTAAGAAGGATTCGACGCTCGGCATTATCAACGCTTGTTTGTTAAGTGTTTTTTCATGTTTCGCATTTGCAATGTGTGTAATTTCCATTATATCATTGAGTGACTTCTCCTAATGAAGACGTCCTCACTGCCAGACATGATGTCATATGTAGATATGCTAAGCACTCGAACAGTGAATAGTCAGTGAATGAATCCCGATACCTCATTCACTTGGTCGAGCATTTGAAACTTGCAATATTGACAACCTGTGCTTGGTTCTCCCTTTATTAGGAGCAAACGCAACAGGGAGTACTCGTATTTGAAAGGACATGTTACATACGCGTAACTTTTCTCTCCACCAGGGGAGGGGAGGGGGCGTAACTGTAACTGTAAGTCGGGGAGGTATCAAAACCGAAACCGAAACTGTTTACAACTCGGTGCACATTCGCAGCGTTTCACTCGGATCTTTCGGTTTGTTTTCAATTGCAAAAGTTTCGCCCGTAATTTTTCTTTTTCTCTTCTTCTTTTGTCGGCAAGTTTTTCTGCCCCTAAGCCGAAATGATGTCGTAGAAGAGGAACCTACCGAGGTGCAATCAAAAGGTTTTGCAAAATGACGGAATCTGATTAGGATCATCCATATCATCATCAGATCATCCATAAGGCTTTATAAAGTCTATATTATTTTTTGTTTTAATATTTGACAATCAAGACTTTATAAATCATATATTTATAACAATTTATTTATTTAATATTTATAGAATATTTTAATTCATTTATTTTAATATCCATCTGAATAATCAATATTTATGTATTTGATTAAATGAATGTATTCAATCATAGAGTGGTATATTTTAAATATCTATGTAATATTCAGAAATTAAATATTTTTTCAAGTACTAATTAAAGAGTTTAAGATTTATTAATGTTAAATTTTTATTTTATGTAAATGGCAAATTAAACGAAAGTGAAAGTTAGTGCTGACTTTGCCCAACTTTACAATCCACCGTCTAATATGTATTTCTATTTCAGTCGTTGCCATTGCATTAACTTATCAGAAATATCATAAATATAAACCTACCGCATTGCATCATTGAGCTAATTGCTGAGCGGAATACCGCAGATGACAGACACTGAGAAGTACTGGGAGGGGGAAGGGACGCGACTCTTTCTGAAATATGTATCGCAGTTCCTTTACCCCAACCCGGAAGCATCAACATGGCCGCATCGATGTCCACATAGAAGCGCCGCCTGACACTTGAAAACATCAATTTATTTTTTTTCCCAGGGAATCCTTTCGCTGGCTGTTTTAGTGTCTTTGGAGCCAAACTCGAATCCCAAACCCCAAAAAAAAAATCCAACGCCAGACCAAGACCCACACCATTATAGCCCGTACTGGGACCTTGCTTAGTCATTCAATTCAATTGATTCAATTGGGATTGTATCGGTTTTTTATGTGCTTTTTGCCCCAACACTGTCGCACACATATTCTGTTCCCAGCTCCTTGTTGCTGTTGCTGTTGTTGTCGCCAGCAGTTCCCAAGTGTCTCATTTATCTGCGGTCCGTTGCCGCCTCGTCTTGCACTTTATTGAAAAAGGAAAACGGTCTGCGTGCTTCAGAGTCGAACCATTTGTGAAATTTAATAATAGGTATATAATTTAACTCTCTTTCTATCTTCTCCAATTTTTTTCTATCCCTTTTTTTGCCAACACTTTTATGGGTCGATGTTATTGGCCATGACCATTTTTGAGGAGACTCCTTTTTTCCGATTGGCTATGCTATCGCTATCGAGCAACGGCCAAAACACTCAAATGTCATGAATTGTGCAATTTGTATCAGAAATGGTGTCACGACTAGTTTCGTTACACATCAATGCGACATGTTCCACACCCCATCGGCCTCCTCTCTACACCAATCCACCTCTCTCTCTCTTATTCTGTTGTTATATGTCTCTGGTTGGGTTTCTTGGTCTGGGGCCAGGCTCGTCAGGAATTTTGTTCACTTTTCAGCTTGGGTTGAGAGCTTGTTGCTTCTTCGCGTGCTTTTATGTAGCTTCAAATATTTTTGTGACTATTCGAAAGCCCAGCGGTTGAAGTTTGGGTTATGGGTTATGGTTGGGCTTGGCCTCGTCCCAAGAAATATGTGATGGCTGGAAGATAAGAATGGAAATGGCTATGAGGATGGGCTTCCATATTCTCCGGTCACTTGGGTGCCAGCCCTAAGAAGAATTTTGTTGTGTGGAACGTTAACATCGAAATGGTTAGGGCTGAAATACCTGTGCCCCTTTGAATATCTATGAAAACTGAAATATTGCAACTATTTGCAATGCCTTTTGTGTGTAACATTTTAACGGATTCTAAGAATCTACACATTTTACTTGATAATTTTTTTGCCAGCTTTGCAGTACGTATACGCTATATTATAGATATGAAATTTCTTAAACTACTTATACCTATATATTTTAATCGAAAAGAAATATATTAAAATTTATTCATAGGCACATAGGCATGTATATGTATATGTAATCATATTCATCATCTGCTCCCATACTTTATTACATTATTTTGCCTGCTGGTTTACAGTGCGTATGCGAAATCTTCACTAGTATTGGTCGCGTAGTCAATACGCTTCTTTCAGTTACTTCTCAAAGATAATATTTTGGCTATTGAGCCACTTTTTGAGTTGCAACTTGCAGCATTGTTTGGGGCAGAAGCAAGTTCTTAGAGATCTGTTTTTCTTTTCCGTTTTCCAGTTCCTTTTTTTTTTTGTCCAAAACCCTGGACACGAGTGACAGAAAGTTGTGCGCTTTAAACTTTTTGCATTGCAGTTTTTGGCACTAGTATCATTTCCTGTTGCTTTTTGCTTTTTTTTATTACACACACATTCCTTTGCAGTTCGGTGAGGTTCCTAAAGAAAGATTCTATTCAAGAGTATCAAAATATGCGGCAATGGACCCCACTCTGCGTTTCCTTTTCAGAATTTATTTCTGTGTGTTTTTGTTTGTCTCGATAAACTGTCTAGTCGGTACTTCATTCAGTCAGTCCGTCAACCTATCAGTCATTCAGTGAGTAAGTGCCAGCTGTAGTTGATGATTTTCAACTGTAAAGATTTTGTCAAGCAAGTTTTGCTTTCCACTGACGTACAACTTTAGATAGGAAACTATTAATTTAATCTGTTGCCTTGAATATTTTGCAAGTACTTGCATTTGAATATACGAGTATTGAGGGTACATCTTGCAACTTATTTCACTATATTTTAAGTATTGAAAATATATGTATATATTTCACAAAATTAAAGTAGTTTTTAAAACGCGCAAATGGTGAAAGAAAATTATAAAGCTACAAAAATTAATAAGCCAGTTGTCCAATTTGGACCAAGTCAATAGATTGCAACACAATGAGAGTAATTTCCGAATATAACCGGCGAGTCAGTAGTGTGGCAAATGTATGACTGTGTTGTTGTTTTAAATAAGAATCACGTGGCATGTCACATAAAATGCAGTTGCGAAAGTTGAACGGACGCGAGAACTGCGCGTAGTTTTGCATGTTAACATACCTTGGCTTATGTTTCCCTCTCTTCCCTTCTTTTGCCCACTTTCTTCTGTTGCTTTCCTTCTGCAGCAGCGCGAAAAAAGACATTTCGTTTCTTCTCGATAATCCCGATAATTGAAAATAGTTTCAACCTATATTATGATACCATAGACCATTCTAATATCTGTTATTACAATTATAATCTGATAATAAAAAAAATGTCTTTAAATAACTCGATGCTTAAAAGAAATTATAAAATTTTGAAATAACCGAGAAGCTTTAAATGCATAGAAGAACTAATGAAAGATCATAAATAGTAATACAATCAAACACAGCATACTTACTTTTCTTTGTTTAAGGTAAAGGTTTCATATTAAAAACAATCATATATTGGTTTTCAATCCACGCATTTTATTTAGTTTATCCAAAAATCCAGCACACTTATATAATCAATTTAAATTCAGCTTACAACTGAGTTTTAGAAACTTGTTAGCTTACAAACTACTTGGACATGCTTAGAGTATGTTTTTGTATTCATAGTCATTTTTTTTTTTTCCGTACACAGTTAATGCTGTTGTTGCTCGATGTGAGTTAGAGCCAGTGTAATCCATTGAGCTGACGTGGATCAACGTGAAGTCCCATTTTCTCCAATTTGCGAACCTTTCTCATCTGCTTGGTCAACTTTCGCTTGAAGACAATCTCGCGATTCAGATTCATTATCTCCATGGTATCCAAAAGACGTATGTTCTTGATCGTTTGCAGTATCAGGTTATCCGTCAGGTGGAGCTTGATCGTGGACATCTTCATGAATGGGGCGTCACGACGTCGCAGCTCCTCGCGGTATGCGAACAACGTGTAGGGCAAGGAGGGAAGCTGCGGAAGTGGACGCTCCAGTCCCGGAAACAATTGCTCTGCCATTGTCAGAATCGTGTATTATAGTGCTATAAATTTTAATGAAACTGTTGACTGCACTTTAGGAAGTATTTGATGTGCTCTCGTTGTGCGTTCGAAGCGCAATGCGTTTCCTCTTTTAGTGTCTTTGATTTTTATAGTCAGCATCGGTTTACCTGAGATTCCGATGCACAGCTGCCTCAATCTACATTCTTTCTGAAAAATTGCATTTGTCCTTTTCGGGGGAAGTTCAAGCAGCTGGCCGGGATCTACCTGCTTGTGGCAGCTGCAAGTGGCATTTGCTCGGCCACGCGATTAGCTCGAGCTGAGTCTCAAGTTCTTAAGCAGCACCTTGTCGCTGGCTGGTCAAAAATTCCATTAGCTCCGAGGCAAATTGCAGTTCAACTCACGTTGCATTTTTACATTGCGAACAACTATAAACCGTTGTCGCGTCTCACCCAAATGCGATCCTAAAATTTTAATGAGCTCGTGACATAGTAAATGACAACTTCAAATATGCGAAACTTTAAACAGATACAAACCTACATATATATTTTCTCATATATATATTCCTTTAATTTGCTGCTACCGTTTTTCGACATTTTAGGGGTATTTAAATAGGATTTCTTTGACGAATACTAAATTCTTTGAATTCGGTTGCCGTAGTGCAATTAAAATAAATTGTATTCGCTCAAAGGATATCGTAGCGTAATTTGGGTTTCAAAGGACTATTCACTTAATTATACAATTTGACGCTGCTTTTAATATCTACATCACATTGAGGTCTAATGTATTTTCCAAAATCACCATACGCTGGTCAAGTAATTTAATTGAATATCAATCAAATTGCGACTGGAGGTCAGTAGAGAGAGACAAAGATGGAGATAAAGAGAGATGATGAATTTACAACTAAACTGATTAATAACATAAACCAACTGATATTTCGTAAGTGATGTCAGTATATTTACATATATAATATTTTATTCGCATTGAAATGATTTTGTTATCAGAAATACAGCTTAGATATCAGTTGTCGATCCTTAGCTGTTTCTTACTCGAGAAAGTTTTCCCAGATAAAACCATCAGCTCAACTCAATTGATAAGCTACATTTTCCTTGAAATCCGCTCTTTAGTTGGAAACAGATCAAGATTAACATGTTATATATTAATTCTCTTTCTGTTACACAAAGATTACAGATAACAGCTGTTGTTACTTATGATAAATATATTTAAGGCTTATCTTTAAGTATTTTTAATGCTCAGATTATTTGTTAAGCTATTTAGTTCATAAATGTTACTGAACCACTGAGAAAGGAGTTTCGCACAAAAATATGAATTATTCACAATAACTTTATGCAAAATACTTTTAAATTCACACAATATTTACGATTATATGCCAAAAACAATCACATATCATATACATATTTTATGACTGCATTTTTAACACTCCAAAAGAAAACAAGTGGGCGCCGGCTACAGTCGAGTGTGCTCGACTGTATAATACCCTGTGCCCTAGCTCTCCGATAGGTCATACGTAGGTGCGCTACGTTAGGCATGCCGAAGGTGTGATGATGCGGCATTAACTTGTTGGCTAATTGTTCGTATTACATCTACATATGTGATCTAGTGAACCGATTTAAACCAAACTACAAATTCTCAATCTGTGAGTTTGGTTGACTTATCTCTAAAAACAACAATAATTTTCGTACTTTATCTTAAAATTCGTTCCTATGGCAGCTATTTGATACCAGATTTCAACCAAACTTGTTCAGGATGTAGAATACCATCCCAAATGCGTATTCTGTTAGTTTGGTTGGGATACCTCAAACAACAAAAAAGTTTATCATACTAAAACTTGATTTTGGACTGATCGTTTCTATGGCAGCTATATGATATAGTGGTCCGATTTCAACCAAATTTTATCAGGATATATAGGACTATTTCAAATGCATATCCTATTAGTTTGGTCGAGATCTTTCAAACAACCAAAAAGTTTATTTTCGACTGATCTTCCTTATGACAGCAATATGATATTGTGGTCCGATTGAATAAATTGTATTTAATTTAATTAAAATAATAAAAGTAATCGTAATCGCTGAAATCGATGTTGCTCATGCCAAGAGTAGCCATTATCTAAAATTTGCTCAGCTTGTTGAAGTCCGGCAACACTAAATAATCTCTCCCACTCTTCTTAATTATCGAAATCAGCTGTTAAAGGCTGCTGCATTGCGCGCGCAATTTAAATTTAAGTGCTATGCTTTAATATTTGTGATTCTTTTTGCAGAATTTGTTAAGCATTTGAATACAATGATAATAATTGAAAACCTATTGAACATATGTGCGAGCTTACTAGCTTATTATTAAACATAATAATTATTATAAATTCAGAGATTTCAGTGTTGTAAAACGATCTGTCGTCGAGGTGTCGAGTTGCAAAATTATAAAGTGGCATTTATACATATCGCTTTTTGCAATGCATACTAATATCTACATACATATATTTTAACACAATCGTAAATATGTATTAACTTAAACCATGTATATATATTAAAATAGGATAGAAATTGTAGCCAAATATCGATAATTTTGCCTATCGCTCGTATTTGCGTTCGCACTCTGCGTACACGTGCTCACTGTTATGTTTTTGCACAAACAAATGTGCATGTGCTATCTCGCTCGCACTTGCCTATGTCTATGATTTTGATTTATGTGAATTAAAAGCAAATTTGAAATATCTTCTCTATTTAATAGTCGCTTTGAAACTTTCAGGGTCACTAAATTGGCTTAATTCTTAGCTTCCTGTTTAATAAGAAGTGTTTATATTAAAGATCGCGTCTGATAATCGTTTTTTGCGATTGGCGGGCGAAAGAGGCGTGGCATCTAAAATTTAAAACAAACTTGATCTGCTCCCGCTATCCAGCAACCTTCATACCAAATTTGAAGTCTCTAGCTTTTATAGTCTCTGAGATCCTTTGACTCAAACAGACGGACAGACAGACGGAGATGGCTCAATCGACTCGGCTATTGATACTGATCAAGAATATATATACTTTATAGGCTCGGAGATGCTTCCTTCTGCCTGTTACATACATACATTGCACAAAACCATTATACCCTTTTGACCATTTTCAATGGGCACGGGTATAAAAAATCAATCGTTAGTTGCACATGAATGTTGAATGAGCAAGGAGAGCAATTGAGTCTGAGAGGCTTTGAAACTTATTTGCATTGAATGCAAGTTAAAATTTTATTGGATTACATTAGCATTTTTATGTTTAAGAAATGTAGTATATAAATAATTTTGAAATTCTTCATTGAAATGATCGTTTATAATTTCAGAAATTATTTGTAGAAATAAACTTTAAATCTAATATGAACAAAAAACTATTTATAGACCATAAATAAGAGATGTCGGGAGATTATTGTCGTGTATTATTTGCAGCTTTTTTTTTAACTCTAAAAATCTTGAAACATTATCCAAACTGGCTTTTTCCTTTACTAATTCAAAGGCACACCTTCAGAAAATAAATCTATTATATAAATTCAAATTTATAAATTCTAAAAATTAGTAAAATATTGCAATCGCATCACTCAATAAACTTCTCGGCAATATTCAATTGCTTTACAAATGTAACCACTGTAAATGCCAATTTGGCAACCTATTAAAAAAAAGCAAATTTTAAGATATGTAGAAAGGTGAAGAAAGGTGATGGTATACTTACGGTTATATTTGTACCTAACGATATGATAAACACACCACCTGCTGTCATAACGATGGGCTTTAAAGTCTAGTTAAGATATTTTCATGAAAAAATTAATGAACATTTTTGTAACTGGACTATTGGAATTTTGTTAAAATATCTTTACTATTTTTTTTAAAAAGTTGATCAGTTTATCAATATTTATTTTTTTAAATTTTCCTCATGACTTGGATAATAATAGTAAATATTTAGTTAAAATTTTCAGTAAATATTTATTTGTGGTCTTAAACCTTTTACTATCACTAAATTAAGTTGATAATTTGTTTTCAAAAGATAAACCTTTTGTGTAGAAAATTCTTTTGTAAATTTATTATTATGATTAGATAGTTTTTGTTTGTTTTTGACATCAAATTCTCAATTAAATATTAAGTGGAAGTGTAAATTTAAACTAATAATTTAGTGTTAGGGAAAATATTAAATTTTAATAATAGGAAATAATTCAAAATATATGAATTGGTAAATGGACCAAACTAAAAAATCAAATGCCGGACTATTTAACCATTTGTAAACTTAAGTGAGAAAATAAATTAACTGATTTGAAAAATGGTAAGCTACAATTTAAAAATATATTATACTATGTAAAATAATTGTGTAGTACTGGAAAACTCGATTGAATAGTTTTTGTTTAGCTAAGCTCTGCATGTAGGTAATGTGATCTCTTAATGTACATACACAATTAAGGTAAATTAATATATTGCAAATATTATAGCTTTAAAGTGCAGCAGCAAATGGCGTACACAACATTTGATTACTGATTGATCACTGCTTCAAATTTAATTTAAGCTTATTAAATATCTTAGACTACTAATATTTATATTAAAGACTAATAAATTAAATTAGACTTATGAATTGCCCACAAGTGTAAGAAGTGTCAATCTATGAGCCCATTAGAGGAATCTTCTCTTGCCATTATTATTAAATCGCTGATCGGATCTCCGATTGCCTCCACTGTTGTTGTGCTGCTGCTGTTGATGAGCTCTCGGTCGGTTGCGATCTATGACGGAGCTATCGCTGCGTCGCCTCGCATCATTATTATTGTATTTATTTTGTACACCAGAGTTACGGTCGAATTGTTTGCTATCATGCATACTGTGCCGACCATTTAGCTGCATCGCTGGCGGGGCCAAATCAATAGAAAATGGATTTTGGGCTCGTGCTTGTCCAGCGACTGATGTTTTTGGTTTATCCGGGCATTGCTGCCTAATTGTCACCTTTTTTTGGTACAGCTCTAAGCCTTGGAAAAGCTCCACTGCATAAGGAACCGCACTTTTGTGCTGGTAGGTAACAAATCCAAAATTTCGTTGACGTCCCGCATTGTCCAAGGGAATTCGCGCGCTTTCTATGGGGCCCGCTTGTAAAAACACTTCATAGAGTATCTCTTCTGTCACGCGCTCGTCCAAGTTACTGCAGAACAAGGTGCGAGATTGCTCCTCGTCCTCATCATCTTCGCAGTCATCATCCTCAGCGTTCTCGGTATCAATAAACGGCTGCATCAAGGGTCCAGCTTGTGGCCCATAGCCAACATAGCCGCCACCAGCAAAGTTCATCGAATGTGGATTGGCCAAGTTTGCATACACATTTATCAAGGCGGCATTGCAAATTTGCTGCTGCTGCTCGTGACTGTATTGAAAGGCTGCCAAGAAGTTATCCATTGATTACTTAAATTCAAGTCTTTTAGCGTGTAACACAATAACAATATCTTGTTTATTTTTTGTTATCGATAACAATACATGCGACCTTGTGTGCAAGGCTGCCAACTTGTGCGTATGAAAAAAGTGAGACCGTACAGCATGAAATTCAAATGCATGAAATTAAAATCTTTCGCGGCAAATAAATAAATTTAACTGTCAGCTAATAATGAGTCCTTTACAATGCAAAATGAAAATGACTTTTATTATGTGACTTATAAAATAGAAAATAATAAATATTTTTAAATTGATAAAAAAAAAATATTCAAAAATAAAATTTAACTGTGGACTTGTATATAAAAATACAAAAACAGACTGTCAAAGATGGATTTTTAAAATTAAAATTATAACTGTCATTAAATTACATTCATATTTTGTTATTATTTAAACTCAAAATTCGTAAAATAATTCAAAATAATAAAAATAAAATGATTTCAACAATTGGTTTGTGAAGGTGGTACAGTAGGGTACATAAAGAACATTAATATTCGTTTGTTGATAGTACTGATTATTGTTGTTGACGCTACTGTTCCGATTGTTTGAGTTATTCTGATTACTGATACGAGTATTACACAATGCTGATAATCATGAAGAGACAATTCATATTAAGAGTACACACTATTTATTCGGGGTACGATTGGCGCAAAAGAAACACAACCAGAAATGAAAATAGTACGAGTACTTCAACAATTCTACATACATACAAACATACATACTATGTACATATGTACATGTATAGGAGTATCAATTGAGCAAATCTTGTTCGTTTTGGCGTGGGCCACACAATTCAGCAGCAAAGTACACAATCATTTATTATTATCAACCGACGCATGTAGATATTCATGAATATGTGTTGCTTGCTTAACATACACTAGTGCAAAGAAACAAAAAAGAGCCGAGTCTAGAAAAGCCGTTGGGGCTCTATTCCAAAATTTCATTCGGTCGGCGCGAATGAGCGATCTAACACGTCAAAATGGCACAAGTTCCTCAAATAATTGACTTAAATAAAATTATTGAACCATATTTACAAGGTGCTACACTCGCGTCATATGAGAGTCGGTATCTAACCAAACCCGGTGATAATTATGGCAGTATCATGCTGACTATCGATGCGAAAGTAAAGAAGCCTGATGGCATCGTTAAGGATTTGTCGCTGATTGCGAAGTTGCCACCGCTTACCAACGATCTATATTGGCAGCTTTTTAAGCCGGAACGCACATGTCTTACCGAAAATTCGGTTTACAAGTATTTGGCGCCAGAGTTGGAGAAGCTACAGCTCGAGGCTGGAGTGCTGCCAACAAAGCTCTTTGATGGCTTTCCTCGCTATTATGGATCCCGTACTTCACTTTCTGCGGATGCCAGCAAGGTTGACCGTGACGCAGTATTAGTGCAGCAAAATGTAACGGTATGCGGCTACAAGCCTGGCGACAGGCACAAGCCATACGATCTGGCTCATACCGTCCTCATTCTGCACTATATGGCACAATATCACGCTCTGCCGATGGCACTGCGTCTACAAAAACCGCAAGTTTTTGAACAATATTTGCGGCCGTACTTTAGAAAATTTAACATGAATGATAATATGTCACCTGAGATTAAAAATACATTAAATATTGAAACGTTGTCAGATATTAAGACTATCTCCAAGGATGATTGCGACTTTAAGCGCGTTCAGCAATTATTGGACCTCTATGACGAATTACAGTCAGCTGAAGACGTTCAGGATGGATTGTGGACTTCCATAGGTAGGGTGTCTCACTAACAGAATGCGACACTCGATAATACAGTCGAATTTACTTGTATAATATTTTCTTTATATTTTCTTTACGGCTTGTTAACAGATATTTAAATTTTTTTTTTTAGTTCATATGGACTTGTGGATAAATAACTTGATGATCAAGTATGGTAAGAATCTGACAACTAGTGGATGTAAATCCTGTAATGTTTCAAATGATTTTTAGAAGACGGTAATGTTCCTGCTAAATTAAAAATTGTGGACTTTCAAATCGCCCAATATGAGTCGGTTGTCCACGATATTATCTTTTTACTGCTCTCGAGCGTTGGTAAGTTAATTTCCACAATACAATTGAAATATTATGTTAATGTAATTACTGTTTTAATTTAATAGATCCGAAGATATTAGAGGAAAATTATTACAATTTTCTACGGATATATTATGAAGCTTTAATAAGGTCATTGCGCAGTGTGCATGTGGATACAACTAAATATAGCTTTGAAGCGTAAGTATAAAAAGAACATTTAATCACATTAAAGCAAAGGAAAATAAATCAAACTAAAATCAGCTATATCTAACTATAGCATTATATCACCTCTTCAAATAGTACCTCGTACGATATCAGCATAATTTTTTAGGAACTGCAATAACACAGAAAAAAAAGGGGGCTCCGCGCCACGCTCGCTTCGCTCGCCCACATGCGGCTACACTCGAGAGTACTCGACTGTAGGATAACCTGTGCCCAGCCAGTTGGATAGGCACAGGGTATAACAACAGAAAAACATTAAGCCTCTAAAGATTAACAAAAGTCTTTTTAATAAGAAGCTTTTAATTGACTGCTCTCATTCAATTTTCTTCTGGATAGTTATATACAACAAACATAAATAGTATAAGAAATAGTTAATTGTATAAAAAAAAAACATTATAAATTTACAGATTCCTAGATGAAGTTGCCCGTGTAGCCCATCTACAGGTGCCACATGCTCTCTTTATGACGAAGGTAATATTGGCCGACAACAATACGTTACCAACAGACTATAAAGATGTTGATTTGACGATTTTAACCAAAAACAGAGGAGTAGAAAAGATCATGGTTAAAATAAGTGATATTATACGGTTGTCGAAAAAGTTCAACATATTTTACTAAAAGGCAACGATTGTAGCCAGAAATATATTTTATTGTATTTCAAACATTTTACATTTCATTTCCTTTTTTTTACTTAAGACTCTCAATAGTATGTAGGAGAGAGAAAAAGAGTCGAGTTGTAATCAGTTTTTAGTTATCAGCGAGATAACGTAGGGTATACACGTCTGTAGTGTATGCCTAAAACTGACACATGGGATGATAGTGAAATAAGTAAGTTGAACACGCCACATCGCGACATCAACATGGAAAATCTGCCAGCAATTTTCGAGTTGTCTGAGGTAATTAAACCATCTCTAAATGCAAATAGTCTCCATAGCTACGATGTCAGCAATTTGACACAGCCGGGCGACAATTACGGAAGTGTTTTGATTTCAATAAGAGCCCAATTGCTGCGACCCTCTGGTGCGATATATTTGAAGCGGCTCGTGGCCAAAGTGCCTCCGATAGACGACAAGTACTGGCAATTCATTCAACCCGAACGCACGTGCCTGGTTGAGAATGCGATTTACCAGAGATTGGCACCAGCACTATCCCTCTTGCAAAATGAGGCGTCTATACCTAGGGAGGAACAGTTTGACGGGTTTGCGAATTACTTCGGCTCACGCATCTCATTAATACCCAATGCCAAGGCAGTGGATAAGGATGCCATTTTGGTATTGGAAGATTTGCGGGATAGCAATTATGTTCCGAGTCAAAGGACAAAGCCATTTGACCTACTTCACACGAAATTGGCCCTTAAATATATGGCGGAATTTCATGCGCTGTCCATCGCTTTGCGATTAAAGAAACCAAAAATCTTTGAGAAGGAAGTAAGACCATTCTTTGGGAAATTCGATTGGCATGCAGCCGCACCAGAGTCAAAGGCAACGATGATAGCGGAAACATTGGCAGATATCAGACAAGTGACCAACAACGATGATAGAATGGTGAAACGCATTCAGAAGCTGTCAAATGAATTCTTTAGTTTTTTAGCGGCACCATCAAATGACAATAATGCATTTAATAGTATTATTCACTCCGATTTCTGGACAATGAATCTCATGTTCAAGTACGGTAAGTTTTTAAATAATGAAAAATGGAGTAAGCACTGATAAAAAAAGACAAGTTACTTAAATTTTTAAATAATAAAACCTCGTCGAATTTCTTTTCAATATAGAAGCTATTCTTATGTTTCAAATCTCTACAGACCCAACGGGCAAGCCTATACAACTTAAAATACTCGACTTCCAAACGGCCCAGTATGATTCTGTTATACATGATTTGATGTCATTTTTGCTGACAAGCGTCTCGACCTGCGTTCTGGAAGATAATTACCAGCACTTACTACAAGTCTATCATGATGTCTTTATCAAAAGCCTAAGCGCAGTGGGTGCAAATACATCAGCATACAATTTCAAAGCGTAAAATTTTATCCAAATGTACACTTTAGAAATATGGATTAATTAATATATTGATATTTAAACAGGTTCCTTGCTGAGCTCAAACGGACTGCCTACATTCAAGTTCCCCATGCTATATTCATGACCCGATTCATTCTGGCCGATGATGTCAGTTCCGCAGAGAAAGACCTTAAACTATCTCAGGTATTAAAGAATACAAGTTCGAAGCGTGTGCACCGCAAGCTAGGCGAAATTTTGCGATTAGCACAGAAATTTGATATATTATAATAATGTAATTGCTTTGGTTTGAACCCGAATAATAATTGCCCCTTAATGAGGCGTGAGAATGGTTTCGTAACAATTTTATGTTTTTTGTTGTCATCAAAAATATTCGACTGGTATAAAGGCTTTGTTCACCAGCTCATATATCAGTAAAAACATCAAACATCATCATGCATTTTATAAGCGATATTTCGGCAATTACCATAGTCGGGATATTTCTGTCTATTCAAATGGAAATTTACTGTAAAGATGTAGGTATCTGTTTATACATATAAACATATATATTTGTGTTTCCCAGTGAATCTATTTATTTAAATCATTTAGAATTGCTATTATGTGGATTTTATATACACCAACTGGACAGATGATCGTCCACAGTTTATAGTAAACATGACATTTTCTAATCAAGATGGGGTTGGATCAATTACGACCATCAATGAGCCAATTTTATCACCAATCTCAAGTCTATCAATTGTACAACAGGGACCCAAGGAGAAGAAGCGTATCATTTACAATGCAACCACCAAATTATGTGACATGCAAAGCATCTTTAATGCTGTGCCTCTTTTTAAGCCTGTCAAGGAAAATATGTTAAAGCAAAGCAACTATACATTCAGCTGTCCCCTTAACAAAGGAGTTTATGTCATGAAGAACATGCGCATGAATCCAAAAAATCCATTACTAGGCTTGATGTACCAAGCCAAAGGAACATTTATTGTGATGGGTTCATTATCTGAAGAGATGCCCAATGCAAAATTGCATATTTTGTCTACATATTACATGATTGGCAGAATCACAAAAAAAAGTTGCGGTATACAATAGAAAAAATTAATTCAAAATAATTGATTTATTACAAATAATGGGCAACATATAGCAAAATATTTAATTATATAAACTTACCATATCTTCTTCATTCTTATTTCCGGTCCTTGGTAGAAATAAACATTATTCACAATAGTTTTAATGATGTACACAGCCTGTAAATATACAATATTTTTAAACATTTTTATTTAAAGATAAATTGTTACAATTCAATAAATATACAATATTTTAAAACAATTTTATTAATGGATAAATTGTAACAATTCCAAAGACTCATTTTAATATTAGTACCAATATTGGTTATTCTGAATTTAAATCTTATATGAAAAACCTAGCATACTTTAAGGCATTGAACAGAAATAAATATCGTGTTAAATTGTGCGCATCACAGTTTTGTGGGAATCAGTTTAATTTATCATTGCAAGTTTAACGAATCCTTATATTAAATATGTAATAAACTACTCAGGCGTGCATCACACAAGACAAAGAACTTTGTCTGAGTGATTAAAGCAACTGTCTTTGACTTTTTATGTCTTCTTATTTGTTGTTTGTAAGCGTAATGAGATACGCATATACGAATACTTTCTACATATGGTTGTATTCGTAATTCATATACATAAGTAACATTGATTATAATTTAATTTAATTTTATTCGGTGTACAGTCTTTGATACTCAAGTTAAGCTCAGCAGTAAACGAACTCAACTTAATTGAAATTGGGCATTTATGTATTTAGATATGCATCAAAAGTACAGAAGGAAAATACATTCTAGAATGAATGCGCCCTGTAAATTAATGTATATATACGTATATATTTTATCTTTTAAAAAATACAAAGACGAAACGTTCTGCGAACCGAGAGATGGGGTAGTTCAGTCAACTTGGAATGTACATATTGATTGTATATATCATATCATGTATGTCTATATAAAAACGTATATATTTATATTGTTGCTTTTCACAACTTCACAACCCACTCATACTAAAGCAAAAGTCCGCTTATCGGGGATCCATTATCTGTGCACAAGAAAAATAACAATACACTGACGCTTGTTATCTCCCAAAAAAACAACAATAGGTCAGCAATTGAATGCCATGTAAAGCACAAAATTGTAAGCAAGAAACTGTCTGGTACATAATCAAACAAATATTGTTTAACTATGTAAAAAAAATAATTAAAAACATTGTATGTTTGTGTACATAAATATAATTCATTAAACTCTTTCATTAATATAAAGTAATTACCCATTCTATCAGCACTAATTGGTGAAAATTAATTTATAAATACTTATAACACGAATTATCAATCTAAATTAACGCCAATTTAAATATAATAGACACAGCCAAATATTCCCCAGATGATAAACTATAGATGCGTTTCAACTTGTCGGTCTCCGTTTGTTGTGTTTGTTTTTGTGTGGATCACAGCGGTAATCAGCCAAAGAAAGAGAAGATCACTTGGCAGACGCGTGCGAAGCCCATGACGTAAATAATCGGCTCGCGTGTGCTACGTATACGACAAGAAAGAACGCAATCGTCAAAGTCGAACCAGAGTGCAATATACCTATTAAGGGAGAGTGAGCAAATTATAATCTATTCTCTTTCGTCATGATCACACCTATACATTTTAATAACAACACGTAGCCACCAAACATAACTATGTTTGTAGACGCTAATGCATAAAGTACTTTAAGTAGTAGAAAGATGAGCCATGTCCAATGTCAAATTTGTTTTCTTCCCAGTATCCAACTCATACTTATGCTTTTGGCTTTGTGGCAATGCCTGTCCGTTCGAGTAATAAACTAAGACAGTGGCTCTCAGCAGAATTTTGCTAGTGCGCCTTTCTGCGTGACGGCCCGCTTATATTCGTATGCATAATTTTTGGCCGCAAGTTAATTTATCAACTCATGTCATAATTATTACAAATTCTAAATTTAATTCAGAGACGTTTGGAAGTATTTTGTTAAAACATCATGACAAAACGAACAGAAGTAATGACTAAAAAGTTGCTAGGTCAAAGGTTTGACCAACTTCAAATTTTCAAAACATTTTTTTATTAATTTTATTTTATTCATTTTGAGTATTTTGAATTTATGTTTAATTCGTTGTGATTAAATCGAATGTACTAGGCATAGTAAAGTCGAGCACCGCTATTGTAGCGATCTTACTTGTTGTTTCTTGTGCGGAATACATGATAAATGATAAAAAGAATTTTACTTCATTCGTATGTGACACATACATGAAGGTTTGATTGTTTTTCATGTGACTATTGCAAAGCCTCTTAAAATGGACACATGGCTTTGATAAAAAGTCAATGCTTTGGAAAATAGATTGCATTACATTGTATACCCTATTTTCATCACAAACTTCGAATTTTCGCACAGAATGCGTCTGAGAACTCTGCGCAAGGTATCTAGTTGTCGATCACATTGGACTAAATCATTCCGAGCTGTTGATAATGAACAACTTTAAGACTGTTTAATAAATTTGCTACGTGACCATTTAGTTTCTCTCACAAAATGAAGGAGCGTATAGTTTATATAGTATTTAGTCCCGACAAAACCTAAATAGTTTAGATTCATATAAGCAAACATACTATATTTCAATCCCTAGACACTTATCTCGTTGCTAATGTCGCTGTTTTAGATTAAATTTGAAAAAGTACTTGGTCGCATGCATAGGTAGACCATAATTCCTCAAGTACCCAAGCAAGTGTTTTTATTACCAAAGTACCATAATCGTAATTGGCAGGTGAATAGGCCTTTGATAAAGCCAGTTGGCACAATAACAACAAAAGAAATTTATACAGCCACCAGCAAAGAGAGCGACATCAAAACGACCATGTTTTTATTTTTATTATGTGTGACGTAGCCAGTTATACGGAATAACCTTACCTAATATCAGTAATTGGCAGTAAATGCCATGGTGTATTCAATTTACACTTGCCTCAATTAACCATTTTGATAATGATTAAGGGATGTGTGATTTCTTCTAGTAAAGCTGCAATCGATTGTACCTATTAATACTGAAATTTTGTGAGCAGCAAAGTAAGTACAAGTGTATGTAGATAAATTCTCACTGTGATTAATTTTATCGAAACGTTGATAAACAATTTACAGTCAATCCAAAATCACGCACCGAGCGCGTGTGCGACTTAATATTAAATATTTTATTCTAAAAACAAATTGAATTTTTCATTTATATTTTTTTTATTTTTATTTTTTTCGGATTAAATCAATCTAATTTTTGAATCTTAACATATTTTTGCCATTTGCAGGGGCATTCGAATTTACAAAATGATTTATGACAGCCCGATAACGATGCCTGATAGCTTCATTCTGTCATCTACTGACCGAGTTAAGAAAATAGCACAAAAACTCGTAAAGCAAAAACATTTGATAGCCGGCTTATCAAATGCCTTTGGACTTTATACGTCGGCGAAGTACTACTAATTAGTCTACTTTTAGAATTATTAAGAAATGCATACACCTTTTTGTTAATTCTTGTTGTGCTTTCTTTACGATATGATGCCGTCTCTCCTTATACGCTTTGCGTCTGCCGTTTATAACTTCATTTAAAGCCTATTTGATCGATTGTTCAAATAAATTTTAAGACCGTTTGACAATTAGAAATCGTTCTGTTTCTGAATATTTACTTATAAATAAAGAAGATAATTGGTCACTCACTTCGCTAGGTCTTGAATGTTTGTTTTCATAATTTGATATTGTCGACATTATATAAATAAATGAATATCGTAAACTATTTAAATTTTATTCAATATATTTAACATCTATTTTAGCCGGAGTACAGTATAAAATTAAGTGTAGGAGCTTGTGGCTGTGAATATTTAAGTATGTTTGTATTAAATGTGTGAAGCTTTAGCTCGTTTCATTTTTATGCAAATCTTCTAAAGAAAAACTTAATTGGACAAGCTTGAGCAGAAGTTGATCTCGAAAGACCTGCATTGTAAGTTGTCAACATATATGTAGAAACTAGTTTTTCGCATATAAATAAACTTCATTCATTTAAATAGTGATCGGTGCGGAAATCAAGCGTATTGCGTTCATAATTAGGCATCGTTGTTGTGGAATTGTTCGATTGTTTATGGAATTTTAAAAACTGACAGGTTTTTTTATTTTGCTTGAGTAACGTTAACAGACTTTATCGGATACAAAATTTTCAATATTTATTTGCAACTTATTAAATGCATGTGGAAAATGAAACATGATGAAAAATAAATCTAAGAAGCTGAGACAAAGTAAGAATAAAATTACACATCAGTTTTAAAAAATAATTTAAACGTACATATTTTATATTATAACATATATATGTATATATTTCAACACGTGCGTGTAGTGACTTGAATAATAAACTGATGGCTAGTGAACTGATTACAGTCGACATAGTCACAAGCTTGTAGTCTAGTACTCATATTTGTATTTGTATATGCAATGGAGTAATAAAAACAGAAACGAGTTAATCGCAAACTGCAACAAGTGAACAAATATTTGTGTAGCAAAAAAACAAACAGATAGAGGGAAAGAAATTGCAAAAACCCGACCATAGCTGGGGTGTGCAGTCGGAAGAAAATAAAAATGAAAAAAACAAGCTATGCTAGTGCATTAATCGCCAGTGCAAGTGTCACAAAAGTCGTCACCTCAAGGTGAAGTGCAGCAAGTGCTCAACCATTTTGTTTTTTACTCAAATGTTGACCAGGTTATCTAAATGAGTGAATACCCTTATAGTTCCGATTAAGGTCACTTCGCTGCTGTTATTGCTGCTGCTGTACTCGTAATTGAAGTGTTGTGGCGTTAATCAATATTTGATTGTGAAATGTAAGCCCTGCCCGACTGAGCAAATAAAGTGCACAATTGCATTATAACATTCCTATATATATATATTTATAATATAATTTAATTTATATATATATATATATATTTAAAATATAATTTACGATTTCTTACGTTTTTGTTTTTTGAAAACCCGCGACCATTAATAAAAAAACGGGACAGCAAAATGAACAACAATATATTTGAAATAGTTGAATATTTTAATTTAAATTTTATCAAGGACTATTTCAAAGACATATATTTCTAGTTTAGTTAGGATAATTGATATTTTATTTGATATTACGTATGCATATGTATTATGATTTGTATCGAAATTCAACAGTGATTAACAACCTACATTAGTATTTAAAAATTTACTTTGCTTAACATGTTGTATACAATAACAACTGATAGATCATGTACTCAGTATATTCTCGTGTGTACGCATGTAAGTATGTATATGGCACTCATGAGTCTATACAAGAATGTATGTATGTTTATCTTGAATAAGGTCATCTCATTTCATTTTGCGATTCATGTGACAATTTTGTTTTTTGGTATATTTACTTTTGTTCAGAGTGTACGCCGTATATATTTCTTAATGGAAAATAATTAACATAGTCAACTATAAAATGCATATTTAAAAGCAAATCTTGGAAAAAATAAAAAACATTAATTTACATGTGTATGTACACATCAAAGAATTAATTTTGTCAATTAAAATAATCAAAATGAATTTCTGCAAATTACATGAATTATAAAATAAGAGTAAAGCAATATTTATTTTAACGATTAATAATTTTTAACATATTTATGGCAGAACATTATTTCGGAATTTCTTTTTTCCTTTTCCCTTTGCACCTCTCTCATATCATTTGCTTGCTTTACTTAGAATCTAGCCACATTACTCATCTCACATTTCTGTTTTTGTCTTTTTACTCACAAGCAACAATTCTTAATAGACCAAATCGTATAATAGCTGTTTACATATGTACATTGAAAATTTAACTCCCACAAAGTGCTGATAATCTCTTAAATATTCGCCTATTCCAATAGGCAAGTGCGCACCAACGCACCACAGACAGCATAAGGATCGCAGTTGGAACTTGGACGTCGATCCTCAAAGTATCCTTTGCCAGCTGTCGCGACGCCGCGAGGCACGCGAACACTAACTGCACGATTGGCCACGCCCCACGAGAACTTATCAATGCTGGAGGTTTCCAGACGACCGACCAGACGACGCTCGTTATCCTTACCCTCCTTGGGATCGTATGCCTTGATGTGACGCTCGTGCTGTTTGCTCAACTTCTCGATTGCCTTTTCAATTGCCTTCATGCCGCCATCGGCACGCATCGCTTTTGTGGAAAAATTTGTGTGGGCACCGGCTCCATTCCACTGTCCCTCCATTGGCTTGGGATCGAAGGTGACGACGACGCCGTATTCCTCGGCAATGCGCTGGAGAATATAACGTGACACCCAGAGATCATCACTGGCTTTCATGCCGTTGCTAGGACCAACTTGGTATTCCCACTGCGCTGGCATTACCTCGGCATTCGTGCCGGCAAAATCAATTCCAGCGTATAGGCAGGCAATGGCATGAGCTTCAACGAGATCGCGGGCATAGACGCGATCAGCTCCAACGCCACAATAGTAGGGTCCTTGGGGTGCCGGAAAACCATTGTCGGGCCAGCCAAAGGGTCTGCCATCGACATCCAACAATGTGTACTCCTGCTCGATGCCAAACCAGGGCTCCTGATCGCCAATTTTATTAACATCATCCTGAAAGGCGGCACGTTTGTTTGAGGGCGTTGGTTTACCATCGGCACTATAGGTGTCACACATGACAATGAGGTCGTTATTTCCCGGCTTGAAAGGATCACGGTAAACGGCACGCGGTTTCAGTGTTGTGTCCGAGTTCTCACCCTGTGCCTGATACGTTGAGCTGCCGTCATACTGCCAATCGGGTAGATCCTCCACAGAGCTTGGAGCTTTATCAAGTACACGATCCTTTAGACGAATGTTCTCGCCTGTTCCATCGATCCAAAGGTATGTCGCCTGCACACGGTTCGCTGGAGTCTCCAGATTCTTATAGCGCTGCAGTATGCTCTTGTCCAGCGCTGTGTTGGGTGAATTGCTTAAAAATTGAGCCCTGGTCGCGGTCGAAGTGCTCAGCAGCCGCAACTGCTGTTTGACGGGGGCAGTGAGCTCCTTTTTCAGAAAGAGTCCAGCAACACGGAATGCCATTGTGATGCTTTGGAAAAAGTGGAGGAGGGGAATCTGTTATTTATTTTCTCTTTTTCTTTGTTTAAGAAAATCTTTCTGGGCAAAAGAAACTCAAGTTCAAAATTCTGGATTTTGGTACGATTTTGTTTTAAAAATTTTTCTGGATATACATTAAATTGGGCGAGCAACCGAAAAATATTTGGTTCAAGTACAAAATTTTTATAAGGACCCCGACAATCCAAATTTTCTTAAGATTTTGATTCAGGATTTTTGATTCAAGTATATCGAACTCTGACAAAAATTACCAGTTTTAAAACCAAGAATATTGTATTTAAATTATTTTAAAAGAGACAAATTTAAGAGAAAAATACTAAAAACACAATTTTAAGCTCAATATATATTGTCTGCTTTTAAACCATTTTTAGTCACAAGCCATTATATATATTCATTATATATGTACATATATACAAAATATTCCTGGATTTTGTTTTCTGTGTATGTATGTTTATGTGTATACATAAAGTTCAAGGATAATGACTGTAAGACTGTTGCGAGAAATGTTGAGATGTCATCTCAATGTTACAGCTTTTCACTTTTATTTTGACTGCACTGAATTGTATTGTAATTAAGAAATTTCTGGTCAAGATTCCCTTGAACTCTTTACATGTACAAGCATACATACATAAAAACCGATGTAGGTACATATATACAATTGTTTCATGTGAATTTACATTTAATTTTGCTCAACTTACAACTTGCACTAGTCGCACTGTACAGTTATATATTTTTTCAATTTTGTATTTCTCTTGATTTTCTTCACCGAACTTGCGCGCTGTTTTTTTTTTTCTTTCAGTTTTCAGTAGTCAGTTGCGGAACGACTGCTTGAGACGCCCAACCTATACGAAGTTAGGAAGGTTTGTGAATACAATTCGCGACACAACATTCACTTTTCTCGCTTGCTTCGCCAGTCTCGATTTTTCTTTATCGCATTTTCAGTCGACGCGTCGGTGACGGCGGTAAAAACGAAACGAAGGCAGCAGCAGCAGTGACGAAGCCATCGGCATCGGCTGTGACGAAGCGTCCTACAGTGATACTAACGAGAGCGTGTCCAAAATATACACACATGTACATGCACACCCGTCCAACTGAGAGTCACACAAATGTGCGCACACACACTTTGCTAGTGTCATCGCTATATAGACTTCCAAACACTAAAATAAGGCTTCCAGATAACATTTGTTGATCCTCAACAATTTTTTTTCTAAATATCTTTTTGTTTATAATTTTAATGAAAATTCATTTATTATTTTTTAAATTTATATAGAAATAGTTTAAATTAATTTTTGTGATAAAAATATAAAGTAAATGAACATCTTGTTTCCAGAATACCAAAACACAACTCATATTTGCTATTATTTAAACTCTTAAGCCAAAATCTACATATCTAATATCTTCACGTTTACATATTTACATATAATTAGTAAATTTTCTTTTATATAACGAATGTATGAATAAATATTTTCATACTTATTTTTATGTGGGGCTTACTGTAGAAACAAGTCTGGAGAAACAAAAAATGTAAACATGAAGAGAGAGAGAAATAATATTCCCAATGCGCACACTCCCACTTACTCTCATTTCAAGCCGTACATATATCAACATCTAAAGAACTGCTCCGTTACTCACGTTCTCTGACTTTATCACTGCACTGCCGTCACATCATGTTGTTTGACCTCTATGAAGCAGTAAACAATGTCTCAGGTCATACAACTGCAGCAGGTGCCTGCTAATATTACGAATGGCACATGCGCTCTCTTGGAGCTCTCTTTTTGAACACCTCTCTGAACATTGTTGGTACAAAGTCCATTTATATATTAATCTAGAGCTGCATGCTAAGCATACCATGTTTACATGCTATACAGCATACGAAAATCTTTTATGTATGCACTGCATCATCAGTTATTGTTGTTCTTTTGTGGCAAGCAAAGCTCAAAGTGTTCAGCGATAAGAGTTCTTGATTTCCATAGCAATATACAATCAAATCTCGCAAATTGAATCCATAAAACAGTACAATCATCTTTAATTTTATATTTGATAATTATGTTCAAAACTTGATATGAATGCTTGAAAGACAATAATGTAAATTGCTACTGTCAATATTTTAGAATTCCGAAAATAACTAAATTAAATACTGACAATCAATTACTAGTAAAAGTATGCAATAGTCTTTAATGCTATTATTTAAACTAGTTTTAATATTAATATATAATAAATAAATGTACATACATATGTATTTCAAACAAGTGCTTGCAGTCCACATTTCCGAAAATTGCCATAACGATTTTCAGTTGAGTCCTAAAAGTATGCCACATATTTTCATACACTATACTTACTTGATCATCAGGTGAAAATATTATTACAGTACATAGCAACAACATTCATAGGTACTTAAATTCGTTTCGGTATATAAAAAGGTACACAGTAAATCAAGTCAAATAAATAAGTCAAGAGTCTAGACTTTTACTTAATTAAATGGCGACTAATTTTTGTTTGCCATTTATTGAAAACAAGTAAAGGCGGTTCGGAAAAGTAAGTTGGTAACGATGAAAGAAATATTGTTGTTAATTATTATGTATTGAAATACATAAAACGCATCATAGATACATGCATACATTTGTAGGCTTGTATATATTTTGTGAATTTTCTTGTACGTTCGTTACATAGTCTGACTGACGTAATTTTGGCTAAGCTTCAAGTTGCTGTTTTCCACATGCTGAAACAGCTGTGTCTATATGTATGGATATAATATATGTATGTATGTAAGAGTATGGCTTTCCACCATACCCTGGGTGAGTGTGAGTGTTTGAAGTTGCAGCACAAATTGTAGTCAGTCGTGCTACGATTTTCCAGCTGTGTGGAATTGTTTCCAGGGGCTGCCGGTTTTACTGTTTTTCTTAAAGCAAAAGCACAAAATAAAGAGCTGTTTCAATGTACCATAATTTGTATGCAATTGCTATTAAACTCGACACTTGTTGAATCGAAAATCAAAGAAATGTTCGCGATGAAATTCAACAGTTAACTCTTGGCGAAGAAAAACACTTTATTTGGTTGCATTTTAGAAAACTCATCATTGAGACCACCATGAATAATTCTAGTTGGGAACAATTTTTAGAAAATAACAATCTGTGAGTAGTGGTTTTTTCTTATTTTAACAAATTTTTTTTTTATTAAAGATAGTACATATTTATGTATGTATGTAAGTACTGACTAATCCAATTAGCATAGATTTTTATAGCTTAAAGTAAGGCTTTAACAAGTTAGTAAAATAAAACTCATTTTTCATTAATACTGGATTTGTATCTTAAAATGATGAGGGCAATATTCACAGAAACTGTGTAGGGGAAAAAACCAAAATACGAAGAAAATTCAACTATTTGCATAACTGAATAACAGCAACTGTTGAAAAATAAACTACGGGAATAACATAACTACTAGTAGTTAAACAAATATGGTAAACTGCGAATGGAATTTTTTTTAATGCAAGAGTTAAAAATATAACAAAACCGGTTTGTTTTCATTGCAATTTTTACAGACCCGTACTTGAATTGCAAAGCTTTAGGTCATTTATTTTGTAAGACAAGTAAACAGAAGTTATTTAACTTTAAAAATCTCGCATAAAGCTTAAACTTTTCCACTTTTTAAGTGGATAAACTCAAGTTGTACACGCAAAGTAAATCAGTTATTGTTTTTGTACTAAATCATTTATGTATTAATGTATTAACAAAGTAAAGTGCATAATAAACGAGCACATATGTATATCAATAAAAAAAAACAGTTTAATAATCACTTCATAGCACAACACCGCAAACAGTTTTTGTTACCATCCAGCACTAATAAAATGTTGCTGCCATAAATAACCAGAATTTACGTTATCAGTAATATCCAATTATCAAACTAGACATACATATAACTGTATAAACTTGGCTGGCAATCGAGCCGATAAGTAATAGAAAATATCAAAGTCCATTTGTGGCACTTGCCATTAAAGTTACTTATGTATGTACAGAGATCGTGTACTTTCATTTTTACATTTAATCAACTCCTTATGTCATAATTAGTATTAAACAACACTTTAAATTTGATTCTGAGACTTTTCATTTTTTTGTAAAAAATCATCCTAAAATGAACAAAAATTTTGACTTGTAAAGTTGCTAGATCAAAGAGATGACCAACTTCAAGCTCTTCTATCTTTGCGAAAACTGATCCGATTTGCAAGCGGAATGTCATTTTGGTTATGGTTTCGGGTCTAATTTCATTCTGCATTCAATTTTTGTTGATTTCATTAAAATAATTTTTTTCCTCAAAATATCGCTTTTTTACCAAAGGGTCCCCCCTGTGCTTTTTCAAAAATTCAAAATTTTAAATCTCGAGTTTCCATTTTTAATCAATTCCTTATGTCATAATTAGTATAAAACAACACATTAAATTTGATTCTGAGACTTTTCATATTTTGTAAAAAATCATCCTAAAATGAACAAAAATTTTGACTTGTTAAGTTGCTGATCCCAGGGCTGACCAACTTCAAACTCTTCTATCTTTGCGAAAACTGATCCGATTTGCAAGCGGAATGTCATTTTGGTTATGGTTTCGGGTCTAATTTCATTCTGCATTCAATTTTTGTTGATTTCAATAAAATAATTTTTTGCCACAAAATATCGCTTTTTTACCAAAGGGTCCCCCCTGTGCTTTTTCAAAAATTCAAAATTTTAAATCTCGAGTTTTTATTTTTAATCAACTCCTTATGTCATAATTAGTATAAGACAACACTTTAAATTTGATTCTGAGACTTTTCATTTTTTTGTAAAAAATCATCCTAAAATGAACAAAAATTTTGACTTGTAAAGTTGCTAGATCAAAGAGATGACCAACTTCAAGCTCTTCTATCTTTGCGAAAACTGATCCGATTTGCAAGCGGAATGTCATTTTGGTTATGGTTTCGGGTCTAATTTCATTTGCATTCAATTTTTGTTGATTTCATTAAAATAATTTTTTTCCTCAAAATATCGCTTTTTTACCAAAGGGTCCCCCCTGTGCTTTTTCAAAAATTCAAAATTTTAAATCTCGAGTTTTTATTTTTAATCAACTCCTTATGTCATAATTAGTATTAAACAACACTTTAAATTTGATTCTGAGACTTTTCATATTTTTGTAAAAAATCATCCTAAAATGAACAAAAATTTTGACTTGTTAAGTTGCTGATCCCAGGGCTGACCAACTTCAAACTCTTCTATCTTTGCGAAAACTGATCCGATTTGCAAGCGGAATGTCATTTTGGTTATGGTTTCGGGTCTAATTTCATTCTGCATTCAATTTTTGTTGATTTCAATAAAATAATTTTTTGCCACAAAATATCGCTTTTTTACCAAAGGGTCCCCCCTGTGCTTTTTCAAAAATTCAAAATTTTAAATCTCGAGTTTTTATTTTTAATCAACTCCTTATGTCATAATTAGTATTAAACAACACTTTAAATTTGATTCTGAGACTTTTCATTTTTTTGTAAAAAATCATCCTAAAATGAACAAAAATTTTGACTTGTAAAGTTGCTAGATCAAAGAGATGACCAACTTCAAGCTCTTCTATCTTTGCGAAAACTGATCCGATTTGCAAGCGGAATGTCATTTTGGTTATGGTTTCGGGTCTAATTTCATTCTGCATTCAATTTTTGTTGATTTCATTAAAATAATTTTTTTCCTCAAAATATCGCTTTTTTACCAAAGGGTCCCCCCTGTCTTTCAAAAATTCAAAATTTTAAATCTCGAGTTTTTATTTTTAATCAACTCCTTATGTCATAATTAGTATTAAACAACACTTTAAATTTGATTCTGAGACTTTTCATATTTTTGTAAAAAATCATCCTAAAATGAACAAAAATTTTGACTTGTTAAGTTGCTGATCCCAGGGCTGACCAACTTCAAACTCTTCTATCTTTGCGAAAACTGATCCGATTTGCAAGCGGATGTCATTTTGGTTATGGTTTCGGGTCTAATTTCATTCTGCATTCAATTTTTGTTGATTTCAATAAAATAATTTTTTGCCACAAAATATCGCTTTTTTACCAAAGGGTCCCCCCTGTGCTTTTTCAAAAATTCAAAATTTTAAATCTCGAGTTTTTATTTTTAATCAACTCCTTATGTCATAATTAGTATAAGACAACACTTTAAATTTGATTCTGAGACTTTTCATTTTTTTGTAAAAAATCATCCTAAAATGAACAAAAATTTTGACTTGTAAAGTTGCTAGATCAAAGAGATGACCAACTTCAAGCTCTTCCATCTTTGCGAAAACTGATCCGATTTGCAAGCGGAATGTCATTTTGGTTATGGTTTCGGGTCTAATTTCATTCTGCATTCAATTTTTGTTGATTTCATTAAAATAATTTTTTTCCTCAAAATATCGCTTTTTTACCAAAGGGTCCCCCCTGTGCTTTTTCAAAAATTCAAAATTTTAAATCTCGAGTTTTTATTTTTAATCAACTCCTTATGTCATAATTAGTATTAAACAACACTTTAAATTTGATTCTGAGACTTTTCATATTTTTGTAAAAAATCATCCTAAAATGAACAAAAATTTTGACTTGTTAAGTTGCTGATCCCAGGGCTGACCAACTTCAAACTCTTCTATCTTTGCGAAAACTGATCCGATTTGCAAGCGGAATGTCATTTTGGTTATGGTTTCGGGTCTAATTTCATTCTGCATTCAATTTTTGTTGATTTCAATAAAATAATTTTTTGCCACAAAATATCGCTTTTTTACCAAAGGGTCCCCCCTGTGCTTTTTCAAAAATTCAAAATTTTAAATCTCGAGTTTTTATTTTTAATCAACTCCTTATGTCATAATTAGTATTAAACAACACTTTAAATTTGATTCTGAGACTTTTCATTTTTTTGTAAAAAATCATCCTAAAATGAACAAAAATTTTGACTTGTAAAGTTGCTAGATCAAAGAGATGACCAACTTCAAGCTCTTCTATCTTTGCGAAAACTGATCCGATTTGCAAGCGGAATGTCATTTTGGTTATGGTTTCGGGTCTAATTTCATTCTGCATTCAATTTTTGTTGATTTCATTAAAATAATTTTTTTCCTCAAAATATCGCTTTTTTACCAAAGGGTCCCCCCTGTGCTTTTTCAAAAATTCAAAATTTTAAATCTCGAGTTTTTATTTTTAATCAACTCCTTATGTCATAATTAGTATTAAACAACACTTTAAATTTGATTCTGAGACTTTTCATATTTTTGTAAAAAATCATCCTAAAATGAACAAAAATTTTGACTTGTTAAGTTGCTGATCCCAGGGCTGACCAACTTCAAACTCTTCTATCTTTGCGAAAACTGATCCGATTTGCAAGCGGAATGTCATTTTGGTTATGGTTTCGGGTCTAATTTCATTCTGCATTCAATTTTTGTTGATTTCAATAAAATAATTTTTTGCCACAAAATATCGCTTTTTTACCAAAGGGTCCCCCCTGTGCTTTTTCAAAAATTCAAAATTTTAAATCTCGAGTTTTTATTTTTAATCAACTCCTTATGTCATAATTAGTATAAGACAACACTTTAAATTTGATTCTGAGACTTTTCATTTTTTTGTAAAAAATCATCCTAAAATGAACAAAAATTTTGACTTGTAAAGTTGCTAGATCAAAGAGATGACCAACTTCAAGCTCTTCCATCTTTGCGAAAACTGATCCGATTTGCAAGCGGAATGTCATTTTGGTTATGGTTTCGGGTCTAATTTCATTCTGCATTCAATTTTTGTTGATTTCATTAAAATAATTTTTTTCCTCAAAATATCGCTTTTTTACCAAAGGGTCCCCCCTGTGCTTTTTCAAAAATTCAAAATTTTAAATCTCGAGTTTTTATTTTTAATCAACTCCTTATGTCATAATTAGTATTAAACAACACTTTAAATTTGATTCTGAGACTTTTCATATTTTTGTAAAAAATCATCCTAAAATGAACAAAAATTTTGACTTGTTAAGTTGCTAGATCAAAGAGATGACCAACTTCAAGCTCTTCCATCTTTGCGAAAACTGATCCGATTTGCAAGCGGAATGTCATTTTGGTTATGGTTTCGGGTCTAATTTCATTCTGCATTCAATTTTTGTTGATTTCATTAAAATAATTTTTTTCCTCAAAATATCGCTTTTTTACCAAAGGGTCCCCCCTGTGCTTTTTCAAAAATTCAAAATTTTAAATCTCGAGTTTTATAGTTTAATCAACTCCTTATGTCATAATTTGTATAAAACAACACTTTAAATTTGATTCTGAGACTTTTCATTTTTTTGTAAAAAATCATCCTAAAATGAACAAAAATTTTGACTTGTAAAGTTGCTAGATCAAAGAGATGACCAACTTCAAGCTCTTCCATCTTTGCGAAAACTGATCCGATTTGCAAGCGGAATGTCATTTTGGTTATGGTTTCGGGTCTAATTTCATTCTGCATTCAATTTTTGTTGATTTCATTAAAATAATTTTTTTCCTCAAAATATCGCTTTTTTACCAAAGGGTCCCCCCTGTGCTTTTTCAAAAATTCAAAATTTTAAATCTCGAGTTTTTATTTTTAATCAACTCCTTATGTCATAATTAGTATTAAACAACACTTTAAATTTGATTCTGAGACTTTTCATATTTTTGTAAAAAATCATCCTAAAATGAACAAAAATTTTGACTTGTTAAGTTGCTAGATCAAAGAGATGACCAACTTCAAGCTCTTCCATCTTTGCGAAAACTGATCCGATTTGCAAGCGGAATGTCATTTTGGTTATGGTTTCGGGTCTAATTTCATTCTGCATTCAATTTTTGTTGATTTCATTAAAATAATTTTTTTCCTCAAAATATCGCTTTTTTACCAAAGGGTCCCCCCTGTGCTTTTTCAAAAATTCAAAATTTTAAATCTCGAGTTTTATAGTTTAATCAACTCCTTATGTCATAATTTGTATAAAACAACACTTTAAATTTGATTCTGAGACTTTTCATTTTTTTGTAAAAAATCATCCTAAAATGAACAAAAATGTCCATATGTACATGAATGAAGATTATGTGTATGTATAAAATATTATTTATATGAAATGTATTTGATTAGCAGCATGAATTATTGGGAGTGAGAGAAGTGTCTCACCTCTCACCGTAGCTAAGCAGGGTGGCGCGCTCTGAAAAACAGAGAAATATATAAATACAAAAAAAATATATCGCCTTTTGAATCAAGATTGCATTTCCTAGACAAAGCGTATTTTACAAAGCAAAAAAAAAATATCTTCATATATGTACATACATATGTATATTCATAAATTTTTAGAGCTATGTTACCCTGACTAACAAATCGATTAATACCATCTGGTTAGTAATAAACACTCTTATTTATAATATTTAAGCACATGTACTACCTATATATAAAGACTTTCATACATATCTATTATACTATGTAGATATTTCCGCGGTAAACAATAAAGCAATGTGTATACTTGAATATACAATGCTCTCTGAGAACTGATCAATTCAGCAATGGCCATTCTCATTTGACACAGCGTCACTCTCAATCAGAGAGTAAGAACTCAGGCGTAATATTGCCATCGCGCTCCCACCCTTAGAGCGAAGGCACTTGCGTCAGCAGTGGAACCGCTTATTTGGTTGTATGAGTGTATAAGTTGTAAGTGTGTGGAGAGTGTGGTTGGTGTTCGCTTGTTTCGAATTTTGGCTTTGTTTCATTGCCCGCAACTGCGACGCATTCAGTTGCGATCGCGACGCGAGAGTGTCAAGTACTAAAAACTCGAAAAACAGTATAGCCGCGCTTACCCAAAACGGGTGGAAATTTTTCTTTAGCGACCTCAGAACGGTGGTGGAAATACGGAAAATAGAACGGGTGGCAAAACAAATATTAAAGAATTTTGTGATAACAAATACAGTGATACATGTGTGGCTACAATTCGTAGTTACCATAATATAAATATATATATTGAGTTATTGACTAACTAACTATAAGCAAGATGGTTACGAACGAAAATAAAAATCTATTAAACGACAACAGATTGGGCGTCGGCGGAAATGGAAGTGGAGGACAACTTAAAGCTCAAATTGTGCCCCCACAGCCTAAAACCCTGCAGCATTTACCCAAACGACCTGCTGTGGATTTGGCTTTCCATAATTTGACATATCGCGTCAAGGAAGGAAATGGAAACAGTAAGTACTTAAGTATAAATATATTTAAAATAATAATCAATAATTTTAGGTAGTGTTTAATAAAACATCAACTGCATCTGTTTTCTTTTTTTTTAATTTTTTTTTTTGTTTTTCTGTTATGAGGTTAATTTAATGAGGCTAGCTGTTCTCTAATGAAATTTTGTGAGCTTCTCCTCGTCTCTTTTAAATTTATTTCAGCTTTTGTTTTTGTCTGATACGCTCTGTGCGAGTTTCTGTTTTCTTTGTTCTCATCTATATCAGCAATTGACCGACAGCGTTGCCACATCGCTTGAGCTTTGTTAGGCAAAGTTTTGCTGGAACTTTGGACTTGGTCATTCGTAACTCTGAGTAATTACAGGTGCCTTGGCACTTAATGCATAGATAAAATCCCGTTCCGATTAACCCCTGGCAATTGTTTGGGGACAGTCAACCAGTTGTTCCACATGCGAATCATGTCTGCCTGCTTTAACCATACTAAGAATAGTATATGTATACGTACATATGTATGCATACATATTTGTATGAAGGTGCAAACATTAGTATGTAAGCAGGAAGAATCATATCAGACATCTGCATTTTGTTTATAACTTACAATTGCGCAGAATATACACATTAAAAATAAAACAGAGGATTCTTAAAACAAGAATATTCGCCTGAATAATAATTATTCTTTTAAATAAAACAACTTAAAAAATATAGTGTGCTCTCACAATCAAGAAATTTGTCTCTATTTTTCCGACTATTTAATATTTTTGTGTCTAAGCTACGAATTCTCACAAATTTATAAAAAAAAAATAAATAAATAAATAAAATAAATTTATGTATATAATGAAACCAAGTTAATTAAACATATCCTTGCCAATGTGTATTCTTTTCATAATTTCATTTACGTCTTCAATTTATTTTATGGACTTTATTTACTGATAAAACTCAGGCCATAAATATAATCAATCGGCTCATACATATGAAGGTACTCACAATACGTGTGAATATACTATACCTAAACATACATAGGCTAACCTATATCGGTTTGCAATGTATTTCTAGTGTCTCCCTGTGTGGTCGACACAGCTGATTTGGTTCGCAGGTGTCTATCAATTAATTGTCATGAAAGTACTACAGAGTACAGAGTTCACTCCAATTATAGTGCTTTTGTTATACTCCATTACATATTCAAACCATATTCTGTCATTGAAGAACTTTGTACTGTCACACTCATTTATAGCTTAATAAATTTATAAAACAAATAAGTACTACTTGATGCCAGTGACAGGCATTTTATAGAAAGGTCGAGAAAAAAACTTTCCGCAAGTTGTATTTATTCATTCTTAATTCACCGAGCCCAGAATTCCCCATATGTATGTAAAATCATTGTTTATAGAGTTTTGAAATGAGAACAAAAGAATTATACGTGCCACACATACTGGGCCAAACAAATACAATAATTGCGATGGCAGATGATGCGGCAACAGAAGTCATTTATAGCATGCTAATTATGTGATTTTAAAGTAAACATTTCAAAATAATTTTATTTCTTCATGGGTTTTTGTCCGAATGTTGAAAAATTGCAAAGATCATATAGATATGTATGGCCCGAAACTCAAGGGTATATCTTTGAAATTCTGCTTGTAAATTGCTTGTTTTTTATCGATGCATACTAAATCCCTCGCACATGAATAAATTGACTCAAATTTTACTGCTGATCAAGAATTTTGCTTATTCAATCTGCCTTTTGTTTATCTATGTACATTTTTTATTTGCACACGGTATACAAATGCCGCGACAGAAAAACTAAAAGCTGCAGCCTTGAGGATATTCAACGCTTCTTTATAAATTGCTTCTTAAAACAAGTAAGAACGCAACAGTTGAGATGCTCGACTTTAACACGCAGCCAAACTATTTTTATACGTTTTATTATTGCCAATGTTTGCAGATAAATGCACTAAAAGACAGAGAATTTAATAAAAATGGTATATAATATTAGGTAGAATTATATCTCAATTAACCGATTGAAATTCTCTCGCCTGTCAAATCGCAGGGCTATAGGTCGTGGTGTTCATACGTATCGGGTACTGGGCTAAAAGGCACTTATTGCTTCATCTTAGAAAACGCTGACCGACAGACCATGCTTTTTACTTAATTTATAATGAACTAACCTTTATGCTCTAAAATAGTTCGTCATGCGTGTCGCATTTGTAAGTATTACCAGCTTTTGAACAGTCTCAACAGTCTCAACCGGCTGAACAACATTTTCACTTGTAATTTAAAACACTAAATGCGAATACATTGCACAGTCGGAGTGGATATGTTGTCTTCTTATTTGTCTGTCGAGGTTCACTGACAAGGCTGTCAGGTTACTAAAGTCACTTATTAAGTTAGCTGTCAAAGGTAATGTGCACTCTGACTAAAAGGTTATGATGCCAGCTGCAGCTATATCAGGTAATTTTTTATTTATATACACATATGTATATTGTTGTTTCGTCTGTTTATAGCTTGACAATAAATAAATACATTTTTTGCATAGAAATCTAAACAAAGTTAGGCACTTTAGGTTTTAGCCTCTCAATTGACGAGGGCAACAAAATCAACAAACGCCAATGACCGCACGATTGTTGTTTATATGATTGAAGTTTATATAGATTATTTATTTTATTTATTTTGGACTCGACTAATTACATATGTACTTTACTCTGTATTGGCACTCTTTGGCTCAATAGTACTTAATACTTAAGTCATTGGCCAAGGGAAATCGTAAGCATTATTTAAAATTAATAATAATAACAAAAATTTATATTGCAGATTCCAAGACAATTCTAAAAGGTGTCAGTGGGCGATTGCGGTCTGGAGAGCTTACTGCCATAATGGGACCATCGGGCGCTGGAAAGAGTACTTTACTCAATATTCTATCAGGATACAAGTTAGTAGCATAGTGTCAAGTCGTTACTACTCTGCCAATAATTCACATTTGTATAATTAACTTATTATTTTTCTTCCCTATTTCATATGACTTATCGTTTCATTGAAAATGTAGATAGAATTCGTTATTTATTAGTAGTTACTAAGTGATAAAGCTCAAAGTTCTGTTTCCGGCAAATAATCGCCGTTTTTTATATATTTGTTTTATTAACTACACTCGTAATATTGATCAAAGGGATTGAGCAAACGCAATCGCTCAGCTGAACTTTGGAGCAACCTCGCAAACACATTCATAAGTACATACGTATGCATATGTATATATAAGTAGCAGACTTAGACTGTCAGTTATACGTGCGCGTGTTGATTGTACATACATGCATATACATATGTTTGTATATATGTACATATGCCTAAACGTGCACTTATCTTGCTCGTGCTAAGAGTGATTAAAATATGAGTATGTTATGCATATTCACATACATATACCCCCTGCTCGCTTCACTCGCCTGCCCCTGGCTCGCTTCGCTCGCGTGGAAGTGAGGCTTCAGTCGAGTTTACTCATAGATTTATATACACATAAATTTAAATATATGTAAATCCCTTGCAAATCACTGCATTATATTTCTTCTGCCTGTTAACACCATCTCAAAACCATTATACCCTTTTTGTCAATTTTCAAAAAATATTATTTTCTTGTGATTTTATCTATTCTTTTTCTTTAATAATGTTTTTTTGGTTATAAAAACAATAAATAAATCGAAATAATAAAATCTATTGAATTTAGCTTTATTTGAAAAACAAATAACAAATATGTAAATGTAGATTTTTGTCAAAACAACTATTTGACATAGTGTATATACACCTCTACAATAAAAAATTGGTTGTATAAACTGGCTGATCGACAATCAATTTTTATTCCAGATCGAATGAACTAGAAAACGGAATATTTCAGCGATTAGCTCGTTGTCAAATCCTAGAGCTGGTTTGAAAATAATGAACAATTCTAAAACAAAGCCCCTTTTTAACGCATTAATTTATGCAAATGTATGTTTTTATTGATTATGTTATTGCTTATATTATAAAGTATTATATTTCTTTCTTTTGCAGAACCACAAACATAGAAGGAAGTGTCACCATGAATGGTGCAGAAAGAAACTTGAGCACTTTCCGTAAATTGTCTGCATACATTATGCAGGATAATCAATTGCACGGCAACTTAACTGTACAGGAAGCAATGACAGTAGCGACTAATTTAAAGTTGAGCAAAAAGTTCACAAAACTCGAAAAGAACTCAATGGTACGAATAAATAAACAGAGAATACACTGTGCAAATTTTAACTTATTCTACGTCTAAATAGCATTCCACTCAGACAAATGCGAGCTTACTTCTACGCAAATTTTATGAAATGGTCAATTTAAAAAAACTAAAATTTATAATTTAAATACAATGGTTTCAAATAGAATTACTCGTCATAAATCTCGTACTCTAGGCAACAAAAATTAGTTTTTAATAATATCTCAAGCGACGCCTCATATCTTAGAGTTATTTCGAAGCTCTCCAGAGTTTTAAAATCAAAATTGCATGCAAATACCGCAACATAATTAATAGTTTTCCTAATTTAAAAATAAATATCTGTAAATTTATTAGTTTAAACTTAAAACTGTTTACTAATGAACTACAGATTTTTTCACAAGGTTTCAGAAAATGTAAAGCTTTTGCAAGTTTACTACTGAAAAAGTTAAAAAAAAAAATTGTAAAAGAAAATATTCATTGTTTGTTATATAAGTGAATAAAAATGAGTTAGGTTCATGTCTGGCTGTATCTAGTGCTAAAACATTTTTTTATTCGTTTTCAGATCGATGACATTCTGCTAACATTAAGCTTGAGCGAACATCGCAATACGATGACACGAAATTTGTCTGGAGGTCAGAAGAAACGTTTGTCAATCGCCCTGGAGTTGGTTAGCAATCCACCTATAATGTTCTTTGACGAGCCCACGTCTGGACTGGATAGTTCGACATGTTTTCAGTGCATTCATCTGCTGAAAATGCTTGCCGCTGGCGGCCGAACTGTCATTTGCACTATACATCAGCCATCGGCTCGTCTTTTCGAGATGTTCGATCAGCTTTACACTCTTGCCGACGGTCAGTGTGTGTATCAGGGAAGCACCAAGCAGCTGGTGCCTTTCCTGTCCACATTGAACTTGGAGTGTCCCAGTTACCATAACCCGGCTAGCTATGTGATCGAGGTGTCATGCGGAGAGCATGGTGATCATACACGCAAACTGGTCGAAGCCATTGACAATGGCAAGCGGGACATTCGATCGTCGGCTGATTATGCTGGCTTGAAGGCCCGCAATGATCTGGTTAAAGTGCAAAACCTGAAGGCGATTTTGGATAAGAACGATGTATCTAACGTTAGTGGTAGCAAGTACGAGGAAAATCTAACCATGAATAATGGCCTATTAAATGGAATGGTCAACGACATTGTAAAGGAAACAAACGGATCTGTGGTCTCCACAAATGACAAGGGAGATGCCATGATTGACGTTGAGAAGACAGACAATTGTACAACCGCTCTGCTCTCGGAGGAGATAATGTCACCCGAACGTTATCCAACTTCACAGTTCCACCAATTTTGGGTGGTTTTAAAGAGAACACTTCTTTTCAGTTACCGAGATTGGGTATGTTAAAAAAGAAAATTAATATGATTAACTTATTAAGCTGCTATCTCTTAAGAATTTACAATATTATTTAATAGAAAAATGTACAAAATAGCTAGATTTTTAAAAGCGCATATTTTGAATTCCATTTCCGAAATTTTGGCATCTCTATTGCTTTAAGCTAATTTTAATTTCCTAATAACATTATTCCAAATTTTAAATTCCCCATTTATTTTTTCCAATTACATGGTTCCTAGTTTTGTTTTCCTAATTTTTTTGATTCCTGAAAATGTTTTACTTAGTACTTAGAGAATCAACCTAATTCTCAAAGTTAATTATTTGATTTTTTGCAGACTCTTATGTATTTACGATTGTTTGCCCATCTGCTGGTTGGATTCCTCATTGGTGCTCTCTATTACGATATTGGAAACGATGGCGCTAAGGTGCTAAGTAATTTGGGTTTTCTGTTCTTCAACATGTTGTTCTTGATGTACACATCCATGACCATAACTATTTTGTCATGTAAGTCGACGATGCATTGATATTTATTTATCATTAATTATATTAAACACATTATTTAACGTTTACAGTCCCACTTGAAATGCCGGTATTGCTAAAGGAAAATTTTAATCGTTGGTATTCTTTAAAATCATACTATTTAGCTATATCAGTTGCTGATCTTCCATTCCAGGTAAGCGCTTTCTTATCTTTTCTTAACGTATTAACAAAAAATATTTTGTTTATATTGTTTTCAGGCGATTTTCTGCGTCATTTACGTATCCATAGTATATTTCTACACCTCACAGCCCTGGGAACTTTTCAGATTCTCCATGTTCTTATCAGCGTGTCTGTTGATTTCATTCGTGGCTCAGTCTGTTGGCCTCGTCGTCGGCGCTGCTATGAACGTTCAAAATGGTGTTTTCCTGGCCCCAGTTATGTCGGTGCCCTTCCTGCTCTTCTCCGGCTTCTTCGTTTCATTTGACGCTATTCCGGTTTACTTACGATGGATCACATATCTTTCTTATATTCGATATGGTTTCGAGGGAACGGCTTTGGCTACCTACGGCTACGGACGTGAGAAGCTCAAGTGCTTCCAGACCTACTGTCATTTTAAATCGCCCACCACAACGCTGGAGGAACTAGACATGGTGAACGCAAACTTCACACTAGATATTGTAGCGCTTATTGTCATTTTTGTAGTACTGCGAGTTTCGGCTTACCTCTTTTTGCGCTGGAAGCTTAAGACCACTCGCTAATAATCAAACGTATTGGTGTTTTTGGGTTTAAAAGCTTTCTGTATGTATATGTATCCAAATCTATATTAATTAATATTTCTTTATAAGTCTAAAAAGTGTTTAGTGTTTCTATAATAGCTTCATTTCTAGTTGTTTGTCCAACATTTTTCTTTTAAGTGTGATAAGATCACTGTGGAGGGCTTACATGTGTGATTTTTAGTTCATCCACATCAGTTACAAGAAAGTTGTAACATTCAAAAAGTAAATAAAGGATCAATTTTACATATAGCACTCAAAAGAAGAAAAATTGGGGCTTACTAATCAAATTTATAAGCCAAAATATTAAAAACATTTGTAAAAAAAAAACCAACTACGATATAAACGAACGTATTAAAAAGCCTAATAACAAATAAATTTTGTAACGCCATTTTTGAAAACGCTGTATTGGATGTTAAAATATTAACACGAACAAATTTTACATATTATTGTTAATGAGGGACTATGTTTTTGGAAATATTTTATAATATTTTTTATTATTGTATATTGAAATTCAATAAAAGTAAAAGAAAAATTTTTACCATTCAAGATTTTTTATAAATCTCAGACTACAAACAACTCACTTTTTTAAAATATTCAATTTGTATTAACAAAGCACATTCACCTGATAAGGGAATTATTACGAGCTTCTCATGATCATTATTTGAGTAATTTATCCAAATGTTAATTAACAGTTTGCTTCCTCAACTGAAAAATATAAAGCTTTTGCTTATCACCATCTAGCGACAGAAAATAGTACCTCTTTAATACTCCGGACGTTACTTTTTAAAAGAGCAACTCATTAGCGTTGAAGTTTTGGAGAGGTAAAGAAAATGTTAATTACAGTTCCAATGACTAGCGAAATTAATCACACATAGACAAATGTAAATAAATGCAATTACAAAACAATGTATATTTAATGGTGACACTTTCACATGCTTGCTTGACAAGATCTGTGTCAATATATGAATATAAGGTATGTGAATGTAAGTACGAAATACATTGTTATGACTGATAAACCCAAATACAAATTTCATCCGTTGTGTCTTATCTAAAATAAACTTGTAAACAGGCGAATATAGTTTAAATTACTTTAGAAATGCATGGACATTCCAATGTTATAGTTTAATAATATATAACGAATATATATATAAATATATGACCGTTGTGTAAGCTGTTTTTTTCAGATTGCTTGGCAACCGTTTAACGATTGCTGCCAAACAAAGCAGAAAGCACGATGAGTTGACATTAAAAGCGAGAGCGACAGAGAATAAATAAACAAGTAAAACGCTGTAGTCGAGTCCCAGCTACCCGTTACACAATTTCGATATACAAACATTAATTATATTTATGAATTCTAAAATTCACTGCAATGTTTTTAGGTGCTTGCGGTGCTTCAAAACTTAAAACAGGCATACGAATTTTTAACATTGCTCCGATCTCGATTATGCAATTAAGTAGAATAATTGATAATAATAAATCTGGTTGCTCTAGCTTTTATATTTAGTCTATATAATCTATATGATGAAACATCCAAAAGGCGGACATAACTATATCGAGAATATATATAATTTATAGTCACATACATTGCAACAAACTCAATATACCCTTCAGCTCTATAAGATACGGGTATCAAAAGCTGGCAACTAATCATTGACCGCTGCGAAGCAAATTGAGGCAGGTCAGAAAGAAAGCCCACAGATGCTCACTATGCATAAACATGATTAGAACGATGATAACTTTTAAAGATTTCACAGACATGAAAATTCCTTCAAGCAAATTAAAATTTAATAAATTAAAAAAAGTTCTGACGTTCTCTTGAGTTCTTTCCACTTTGTGACTAAAATATGAAGCTTATTTTTGCCTTTGCCTGTTAACGAGATCCTGATACTCGTCCATACAAGTTTTACTAAAAATAAACTGGATTTTCTACACCGTTCTATTTAAAGGTAGTTCGTTCTCTCTCAACGCCTAGAAGAAATCTTTCAGTATTTTCTTTGTCTGCCAGTTACTCTGTGGCATCTCTCTCGTTTTAAGTGCGCAACATGCTTTCGTTTGCGCACATATGTATTTGTAATGTATGTATGTACATTCGTAAGTAAACGTAAATATGTACATTCGTATGGTTGTCGTCTGTCAGGCCGCCACTCTGTGTTATTCTTCCTCCATTTGTTTTCAGTACATTTTCGTTTCTCGGTGCAACAAGTCGTAACCGACGTCGATGTTGTTGCATGCATATAAATCGCCCGCTACAAAGTGTTTAAAAGAGTCGAAACCCATAGCAGTTACAAATACAGACTCAAATAGAAAGTAGAGTGAGTGCAGTTCAACTAAAAGCCTGTGTCGGCGAACTTTTAAATATCTAAATTAAATGCATAAATATAGTATAGTTGTAGTACAGATACCTATAGTGTTTTAAGCTCGATCAATGAACCTTAAAATTTACGACGACGTAAATCGATCGAATTTTAAATAGAATGTGTGTATTTTCAATTGTATTCAATTATTTAAATTTATACCATGGAACATATATGTATAATTGTATATCATCAATTTATTTATTTCAAGTGTATCTAAATGAAATCCTACAGTGTTTTAAATGCGATCGATGAACCTGAAAAGCGTTTTTTTAAGAATATGTCTAATTCATGTTGCTTTTGCATATTTCTATAACATTAAAATTTGTATTAAATTTATACCATGGAACATATATGTATAATTGTATATCATCAATTTATTTATTTCAAGTGTATCTAAATGAAATCCTACAGTGTTTTAAATGCGATCGATGAACCTGAATTGCGTTTTTTTAAGAATATGTCTAATTCATGTTGCTTTTGCATATTTCTATAACATTAAAATTTGTATTAAATTTGGTTTCAATTGCATTTCGGTTTGGGATATACATAGTTATATTTTAATATCAGTTAATAGCTTGACATGTTTATCATACGTAAGCTAGTAAGTTCAGCATTGGTCGCTTCACTGCATTTGCATGCTCCATTAGTCATACTGTAAACATAAATAAATGACAAGAAAACAAAGGCGTAAAACTACTGGGCTAGGAAATACTCTTTTACCATAAATAGATAGTTCTCTAACGCAGAAATATTATTAACTAACTTTAAGGGCAACGAATGTCCGATTGGATCAAGTTATATACCGATCGAAAGGTCAATAAGGTCCCGATTCTTCTTACCTAGTAAAACTGACTTTTTTGCGCAGTGCCGAGTGCCAAACTCTTTTTTTCTTTAAAATAAGTTTTATATACAATTTAATACCATTCGTATCAAAATTGGATATCAGAAATTTTGGGACATGAAAATGATTTCGTCACTAGAATTTTACCTCGTAAAGAGGTTTTTTTCGAAGTATATAATACTTTTAAATTGAATGAATATGCATGTATGCGCACAAGGTACAAGTGGATCCCCATTTGAATTCTAAATGTTCTTGTAAGAATTTTAAAAATGAAGAAGCAGAAAACAGTATAAAAGGAAGCATTGATTAGTAAATTCAACTAAGTAAAATTGTAAGTAAAAAAATAGGAAAAGTCTGTATCGTTAATAATGGGAAAAGTAGCTTTAATATTTCCACTTTTGGTTCAAATTTCGTTGGATACTTTTGCAATTTTATTTTATTGTACAAATCTCTCATCCAGATTTAAGGTAACAGGAAAACCAGAGATTTTTAAATCTGACATTTCATTCTATACACTAACACTTATAAATGCTGTGCAATTGACTGCCCATATGTGTATGTTCTTGCACATAAAGCGTCTTATTAATCAGCTTTAATTACAATAAACTGTTATCAGCCGATAAACCAATTCAACAAGTTGCAAGCATAAGAGCTATACAATCGGTTAGCGAGTGCCATATTTTCGAATACAATTTCCGCCGAAGCTAAACAACACTGTCTGATAACGTTTTCAAACTGATGCTTCTGCTACTATAAATGTTCCCGAGCTAATCTGAAGCTCGCTTAGCGCAACGTGATAATTGTAATACTCAGAGCAAGTATTTGTTGCTGTGGATGCGGCGCGACGATACGTCGTTATAATACTCACTCACTCAAAGTTCCGACACTCTGTTATTCGTTTGCACACCCCCAGAACATATCGGACAGACAGTCGCGGCCAGACCGTCATTTAGTCATATACGAACAATTACGAGTACGAGTACTACTTCCAAATCAATTGAAGATCTGAGTTCTTTTCAAAAAGCGTTCAACAGGGGCAGGGGAAATAAATTCATTTAATTAGCTCAGGTTGTGGCGAAATTTGTTTTGAAAAGACTCGACGCGTTGCTTTTGATTCTAGAGAGAAATGTTAATAAATGTTTCTGTTTAATTGAAGCGAATCACGAGAACAATTTGAAACCCACATAGTTTTTGAGATCGCCAGTAAGCTCTGGGCATTGAAAGTGTACATCTGGATCACATTGGAGTATGTACTTACTAATTTAATGAATATGTAAGTAACAGGTGTTTAATGGCAGAAATTAATTAGTCTGTCCGAAATAACAAACAAACGATTTTTTAAATAACCAGTTATTTAAAAAACAAACGGATTTATAATACTAATTTTATAATACGCACAAAACAGACTTGCTTGAAAGTAAGAACACAAAAAATATTGAAATTGTTTCAATACATGTAGAACATATATATTCAATAGTAATCAAGCACATTATTAAAATAATTTTGTTTCTAATGATATGCTGATGATAAACGTTGGCTTATTGCAATAATTATAGAGTTGTGGTAACTTAAATGCCAGCTAAAGTTCATAAAATAAAATAAATATATGGTAATATAAAACCACATTTGAAATACTGAATGAAAGGAAACAGATTTGCAAATTTAAAATAGATTTATAAAAATTCATACGAAAGGTTATCACACCAATTGAGTTATTCGTTTGTACTCTGCTAACCATGGGAAAAAAATAAGAACACGAAAGTATTGCTCGACTAGAAGATACCGCATACATCTCTTGAGAGAAGTGAAGTTCATTTATTTAAAACCTCAATGACCTTTCTCGGTGCCTATTCAATCTGATCTCTGGAAATTCAGAATGGAAATTGATCATGGTGTTAAGGGCACCACATACTCTCAAAGTGGAAGCTCTCTTAACTACAGCAGCGATATTAATGCCATTAGCGTCGAACTGGCTGACTCAGATGATTACCAATTATCGAATGAATTAAAATATTTGCCTACCTGGCCAGCAATTAACTTGGAGTTTGCAGGACTAACATTTGAAGTGCCTGATCAAAAAAATGGTAAGTGAAGTGATGTAAAAAAATTTTACTCGTAATGTAATCTCAAAACAGACAATTTCATATTTAACTTCCTCTACTTACAGCATCAAAAACAAAACAAATTCTACGGGACATTCATGGTGAGTTTCGTTCTCATGAACTGACTGCAATAATGGGCCCTTCCGGTGCTGGAAAAACAACGCTATTAAACTTACTAGCAGGATTTGGGTAATATATTTAAGTATTTAATCAAACTGCTATTAATAATAATACAAATTTATCTAAAGCGATGTGGGTTCGACTGGTGAAATTCTAGTCAACAACAGTCCGCGTGATATGCGAATCTTTCGGAAAATGTCTCGATACATTATGCAGGTATAATTAGCATTCTTTTGCTAAACTAAATATGATAACCATTTCAATACTTATATACAGACGGATGTCCTCGACGTGCAGTTTACCGTTAGCGAAATGATGCTCTTAGCGGCCAACCTTAAGCTTGGCAACGAGTTAAAATTCGAGCAAAAACAAGAAGTGGTTAGTTTGACAAGGAAATATAAATGCAATCGAATATATAATATATATAACAAATACTCCACACCCTTTCCAAATTTAACGCAAGAATAGATTGATGAAATTTTGAGTATGCTACGCTTAAAAGGTGCTCGGAACACAAAAACAGATAAGATATCAGGCGGAGAGCGTAAACGTCTTTCCATTGCTCTGGAATTGATTAACAACCCACCCATAATTTTTCTGGATGAGCCCACAACGTAAGATTTTTGAAATATATGTATGTATGTATATGCTTTTATGCATATCCACATCTGTTAGTAAATAGTTTAAATCAATGAATAGTTTTCTCTCAATCCCTTATAAATAGATAATTTAAATTTTTTTAATTTTTAAGTTGTATTTGTACATGGATAAACTCAGATCTGTAAAGATATAGCTACTGGACATTTAAAAATCGAACACTTCGAATGTAGAGCTTTTATTTGCTTATTATTCTTTCAGGGGTCTGGACGATCTATCTAGTTCACAGTGCATTGCTTTGCTGAAAATGTTGGCAGCCGGCGGTCGAACCGTTATCTGCTCAATTCATACACCCTCTGCCAAGATTTTTGATATGTTTGACAAAGTCTACGTACTCGCGGAAGGACAGTGCATCTACCAAGGATTTGGAGCGAACATTGTGCCATTCATGCATTACATAGGTCTATCCTGTCCGCTTACATACAATCCTGCTGACTTTATCATTGAAGTGGCATGTCATGATTACGGCGATAGCTATCATGAACACATGGTGGAAGCCGTAAGCAATGGAAGAGTCACACGCTGGACTCCCCCAGCGAATGATGGCAAAAAAACTCCCACGAAATCGGATACAACATCGGGCGCATCGTCGTGCTATGAAATCGAACAGTTCGAGGAGGAAATTAACCCAAAACTATTAATATCAAAGTCAAGTTGGTGGATGCAGTATAAATTGCTGCTTATGCGAATGATGTTGCAAATGTGGCGGGATAAAGTAAGTATTCAATATACACAACAGGCGTAATATAACATGAACCAAACCATAAACATTACGTTTTACGGCTATTCGGATTTGAATATAAAAAATGCTATTTTGCCCGGTAGTTTTACGAATTCTTAACTTTAAACATTTGGAAATTTCGAAAAAAAAATGTATAATCTTTACTTTCAATCTGTATTTATACCTCAACTTAATATAGAATCTGATAATTTTATATGTTCATATGTTTTGCAGTCGCACATCAAACTTAAGTTCTACATGAACATAATTCTGGCTCTGATTGTTGGTGGCATTTATTTGGGAGTGGGACGTCACGCTTCAAAAGCTCTCTTTAATTTTGGCTTTATGTTCACCATTGTGATAGCTTATTTGTATTTGCCAATGATGCCGGTGTTATTACAATGTAAAATTACATTTTTATCAAAACAAGGCTTGTTACTAATCTCTTATAATTTCAGTTCCAACAGAGATAAAACTTTTAAAACGCGAATATTTCAATCAATGGTACCGATTGAGCTCTTACTATGCGGCCTTGATATCTGCAAAACTGCCCCTAATGTTTGTCCTGGCCATCGTTTATTTATCAATTGTGTACTTAATGTCCAGTCAACCGCTTGAATGGTTTCGTTTTGCCATGCTATTTACCATAGCGTTTCTAACGGCCCTCACCTCAGACAGTTTTGGCTTACTCATATCCAGTCGGCTGAGTTTAGTGGTAAGTATTGATATCTCATACAAATTTCGAATATTTTTCTAAAATTACATTTACTTATGATGAAAAAAAACTAATATTTACATGTAGACACTTGATTTTAAACATTTATAAATAATTCGGCCAAAAAATTTAAAGTATTAAAGACGCCTTTAAAAGAGAATTTCTAAAACTAAGCCCAAATATTTTTCAGTAGTACAAAAAATTGCTAAAGCCGAAATCAAATTTTGATCGGTTTATAACATATTTTTGATTTCGGCTATTTCTAAATTTAATCCTCCCAATTCTGTTTCCTAATATTGTTGTACCAAATATTTGTAGTATTTTTTCGAAGTTCTTAAAGAAATCGTCATGTTAATGTTGGTTAATATCTGAAATTTAGAATGGCATGTTCATGGGACCTGTTCTTGCTGTTCCACTCATCTTGCTTTCTATCTATGGGATTGGATACGGAAAGGACACGTACGTCTCTCCCATCATGCGATTTCTCATGTCGCTCAGTTTTTTACGCCATGGCATGGAAGGCCTTGTGGCAGCTTTATACGATTATGGAAGAGCTGATACAATTTGTGAAGATACCGAAATGTTTTGTATGTTCAAGAAATCGCAATTTCTGTTAGTGTTTCTTGGCTTTGACAACATTAACTATTTATGGTCAGTGTGCTGTTTAATTGGATTTTATATTTTCTTTACCATTGCCGCTTATATTTTAATACGACGGCGTTTAAAAAGATCGGAGGCAAATCATATTGGAGCCTATGTCTTACAAATATTGACAAAAAATTTTAATTTCACCTCATATAATTATTAAAGCTTTTTAGCCCTGGTGAATATTTATAATACAAACTAAATTTATTATAATTATAAAAATGTAAACTTACCTAAATAGCAGCGCTTGTGATTAGTTTTACGTTGATATTCAAATACTTGCAAGCATACATACAGTTAGTCAAGAAATTTATTTTATATCAGTTGCCTATGGTTTTGACAACGTGGTTAAAAACAATATCATTTTGGATGGTTTTACGATTTTCAAAAATAAGAAAAATATGTAAATTTTTTGTTTTGTCAAAGCAATTACTTGACTAACTGTCTAATGTATGCATATCAACACTATACACTAAGTTTTGAATTAATAAATTTCCATGCATAATAGATTATTTATTGTACACGATCAATTATTACATTTTATGAAAACTTAGAGCGACACTTAATACGCACTTAAAACAAAGTTTTTTTGCACTGGCTGGCTACACTGCTTGCTCTAACTGTAAAGACACGCACACCAACACTTATTTTTCAATAAATTAATATGTATGCATTATAGCATATTTATTGACAACCTTCATATTGCCCACGTTCACGCACTTCTAGCTAATCCTTTGCGCTCAATGAAATCATTTTAGCACGATCAATTATAAAATTTTAATTGTGACCGAAATTTTCTACGCACTTACGAAAACGAAAACTTTCTTTTAACTGGCTGGCTTGCTCTAACTGTAAGTGTACGCACACCAACAGGCTGGCTTGATCTAACTGTAAATGTACGCACACCAACAATAAACAATAATTTTTCATTAATGAATATGTATGCATAATAGCATATGTATTTATTGACTGCCTTCATATTACCCGCGTACACGCACACTTGGCTAATCCTTTGGGCTTAATGAAAACATTTGAACACGATCAATTGTTACATTTTAATCAACAAATTGTGAGCGAAATTTGTTACGCACTTGCGAAAACGAAAACTTCCTTCCTAAATGTACGCACACCAACAGGCTGGCTTGCTCTAACTGTAAATGTACGCACACCAACAATAAACACTCATTTTTCATTAATGAATATGTATGCATAATAGCTTATTTATTGACTGCCTTCATATTACCCGCGTACACGCACTCTTGGCTAATCCTTTGAGCTCAGTGAAAACATTTAAACACGATCAATTGTTACATTTTAATGAAAAATTTAGACCGGCATTTGTTTTGCGCAAAAAATAAAACCACGCTTACAGCACTGCTCGCACACAATCAACTACTGATTGCTGTGACACTCATCGCTAGAATGTAACATAACCGTTTAAAGTGCGTCTGAAGTATGTTAGTTAACATTATCACATTTTAACCGTTTGGAGCCAAAAATGATTATGGCGCGAAAATTAAGCGCTCAATTTAAATTGGAAATCACGCTGTAAATGTTGTTTGTTACCCGCGGTGTCTTTGTATTTTTTAAGTCTGCTACGAAACCACCAGCAAACTGTAGGGTCGCCTTTGTGCCATAAAACTACCACTTTGAATTGAGAAAAAAACTCCACTAAAATTCGTACAGGAATAATTTGATTGTATTTAATAGCCGCACTCCCGTTTCAGTTTTTATTGTCGTTGCCAGTCTTGAAGGGATCGCTTCGGTCGAAGAACTGTTCCTTTTGCAGCTCGTTCAATGGTATATTTCAAGTTCGCTGCAGGACTTGACAATAGATACATGAACCTCTTAAGCGAAAATTATAATTTGTGTTGTATAAATTGGCTAATTGGTCATAGAGTATAAATAAATATGTATATTATTATCATACATTTGATTGTTTTAATACTTGTATAAAAGTCAGTACCAAAGCGTTACCCAATGTAAGGCAAAGATTTAATGTTTACTTTTTGTCGATATATGTAGATAGAATGTGTTCAGCTTATAAACTACAGCTGCTGATTATATTATCAAACATAAACATAAAAGAATTGTTTAAATATTTTTCGACATGGTGGACGAACACAGATGATGGTTTATCTGCATTTAATTACAAAGATCCGTAGGGAAGTAAAATGGAAATGTCTTAAAATACGTAAAATCTTTGAGAGTATTGATCTCTCTGTGTCTTACATTATATGAACAAAATTTGTTTAGGTATATAAAAAATATAAAGTTTAAAGTAAATGTGCAAAAGTAAGATATTAAAGTTTTCGTATTTTAACAAATTTGCTTTGCGCTCATATAAATCTGTCTAAAACTGACTTTCCTCATGAGTTTTAATGTTAGCCTTTAAGGTTTCATTTTCACCGTTGCTCTTTTCGTGTGATATGCTCGTTATTACGGATTTTATGACGACAGAGCTGGTGCTTGTTTCTGTTGTATTACTAAATAGAAAAGAATCATAATTAGAATTTTTTATAGCAATCATACAGACATCAATACATACCTTTTTGAAGCTAAATCAAGTAGATTGGGTATATTAATGTTAGGTATGTCTTTCATATTGACGCTGGTAGTGCTTTGATTTGTTTGCGTGCTGAGCACCGACAGACGACCTGCCAAGGAACATTAATAAATTGTTATAAGAATGTCAAACATATTCCATTATAATCATGCAAAAATCAGGTCAACTTGGCGGTAGCTTTATGAGTAAATAAATTAAATAAATTCTTGATATCATTGCGAATTTAATTGCCGTAATCCTAAAAAACAAAAGGTAAAAGAAAAATAATATGTGTAGAAGAATAGGATAAGAAAATAGCTTGCATAGTCACGACACATAAAATAATTATATAAAAATGAGGAATATGAATATGGGCATTTCCATTATTACTCATGTGTACTGTAGATGTAAAAAAGCCAAGTAAGAGAGATAAATAATATTAATAAAAAAAATCAACAACTGTTGAAAATGTGCAATCGGCTTGCCTATCATAATAAATTATTTTAATAAATCATATTAATAGGTTCGTGAAAGAAAACTGTCACATAATGTGATCTTTATAAACTACTTAAATTTTTTTCTCACGGAAATATGGAACTGCCCATATGTAGATTTATTCGGTGGCAATATGCACACAAAAATAAGCAGCATGTAAATGATATATATACAGATGCTGTTTGCTTACCGACAGTTTCCTCTGTTGTTGTGGAGCATAGGGTTGTTGTTGTAGTATTCAAGTGGTCGCGCACAGAGTCAACAGTGATGTCTCCTATAGAACTAGTAATAGTCTCATTGGCACGATTGGGTGAAGTGCCACTACTAAGGCCATTTGAAAGTAAAACACTATTGTTTTCAATGTTCAGCTCTAGCGGCTTAGCGCGATGCTTGGCAACTGGCGGTTCTAACATGCCGGCCCCAGTACTGTTCTCAGCCCCATTGTCATTTGTATCGATTTCCTTATCGCTGTCATCCTCTTCATTGCTTGGCGCTGTAGATTCGACGTCCTCATTTATGAGTGGCTCAATTTCAACGACTCCTGTTGGTTGTACAACTTTGGAGGTAGCTAAAGCTATGCGTTGTAATTCTGAAGACGACATCATGTACAGGGCCTCGCCGCTATTGGTAAAACATAGTGATGAAATGCCGCTGTAAGAGATAAAGATACGAAGTTATTGTTAAATTTCAATTTGGAGTTTAATTTGCATATTTTCAATACAGACTTGATATCTTCTCGCCTAACTGCAGCTGCATTCAGTTGGCGCTTTAACTCTGGCACGGATAGCACCATAATGTCACCCAGGTTAGTCAAACAAATTAGTGCCATTTCATGGTATAATTCACTTCCAGCTGATGTTGGCGAAATACTTGAATTAGCCCCTCCATCGCCACCTTCATTAGAACGCGAAGATTTTGTAGGGCTGCTGCCGTTAAGACTTTGCAATAGCTCGTGCGGTACACGACAAGTAAATGAGCCAAAGTGCACACGACGGATACGGGCACCTTCATTGGCGGTTAGTTTGTACTTGTTGATAGGTTTCAATTGCGGAAGAGAGAAAACCTTGAACTGCTCTTCAGAGGCAATAAGAAGGCGATGAGGAGGTGTGCCATTCTCACCGTAGTTTAACTGATCAACAGGACAGCCAGTTTGGTCAAATATGGAAATTCCAACAACTGGAGCGCGATGCTTTAGCTGAATTTCTTTGGCTAATTGTGCAGAAATGCGACGCGGTATCTGCGGCGTAGCGTTGCCGCTTGCAGGTGGCTGAGTAGTGGCTGCTGTCTGAGCTGGTGGTAAATGCAAAAGAAATACTGACACTGTGCTGGAATTTGTAGCCGACCACAATGTGGGCGAAGTAATGTTTACTAAAATATAAAAATATATATTCATAAGAATCGATTGAAACCAAATAGAAAAAGGAGTTCAAATTATACGCACCATTGGTTATGTAGGTTTTAGCAAAAAGCAAGCAACGCACCATAGAGCCCATGCCATCGTCTGTGCATCGCGCTTCAATTTGTCGCTCGACAGGTCGTGCTTCCAACTGTAAAAGATTGTGTTTAATTAATTTGAAAATAGAGCTGCGTTTTTAAGCTTACCGTAGTCGGTACAACATTGCTTGGATTATTTCGAGTCGATCTTCCCTTGCGCAACTTTCGAAAAGATTCCCGAAGCGACTTCTTAAACGATTTGCGTCGGGAAAGCTGTTCACCCGCACCAGTCATGTCGTTTGGATTAAGAGTGCATCGGTGAAATACCGGAACAAAATTCTTAAAATCAAACAGAACTAATCCGTGTGCAGTACCGCCGGAGACAAGACCCCAAATAGCTTCTAGTGCCAAACACGTGATGCTTGCTGGAGGAAGCACTTGAAGTACGCCAATAATATTAACACCATTTTCATTAATTGGTGCGGCATGATCCTCTAATAAATTGGCACGCACGTTCAACTGATCATGCCCTTTCCAAACAAATCCATCGCGATCACTCACCAAGTTCATTGAACTAACCTTTAGAATACCACTGTCTTTAGTATCACCTAGAAAATCGGCTATAACAATCTGACCAGCGGTGCCTCCCACAATAAGCTGTCCGGTTTTTGGGCACAATGCAATTTTTTTAACTGCTAAACGCGGATCATCGGAATACGGATCAAATAGACCAGCTTTACGGAAAGGTGGCTCTCCCTCATCGAGTTGTTCAATGCTGGTATCAGCTGGACCATCTTCCTCATTTTCTTCTCCAAAAATAATGGCCGTCTTAAAATTAAATATGGGTTTTAGGAGCACCCCAGAACAATCCCAAAACTTGACGGATCCATCTTCGTGTCCAGTTAATAAAATTTCTATATCATTTTCATCAACTCTGCTGTCTATGTCTTGTTCAGGAAGCACACCACCAGTGATAGGCCAGTCAATAATACTGTAGTCTAAATCTTGTTCATCACCAGCACGCAAAATTCGCTCATATACCTCTTGGGTAACCTGCGAGGCAAGGTAGTTACATGTCACTGCTGAGGCATGCACCGAGTGCAAATATGGTGCTTTAACGGCCGAAACTTTCGAATCGGTAAGATCATAAGCGCATAGCTCTTCCTCAAGCAATACAATAAGCACCTCCGCATCTTCGCCATTTTCCTTGTATGTCACGAAAAAATCTATCACTTTGGACGTAAAATCAAGGCAGACTTTTTGTCCGTCACTCGCATGCACAGAGACGCAGTTGTGATCTCCATAGGCCGATCGCGGCATACCGCCAGAAAAAATGATTAAATCATTTGCGCTGCAATATAAAAGTATTATGAAAAGGAGCGGGCTTTAAAATAATGCCAACATTACCCTCGTTTTCCTTTATATAGCCGATTGATACTTTTGCAAGGATCCGGACCATAGGGAACATAATTAACATTTTGAGGTGGCTCTCCGCTTGCAATACTCCAGGTAGCATAAGAGCCGTCAGCGTGATACCAGTTGAATTCCGTACCTTTAGCATTTACATACAGACCCACACTTTGACCATGTCCGGGTGCGATGTAGGCACGTTCAACAGACGAAGAGTCCAAATCCCATAATACGCAGAGACCGCGATTGTAGGCGATAAGTAGCTTATTCAATGCATTTGGCAGCTGCCGCATAGACTCGATAGCGCCTGGATTAAGCTTGTAGGTCGGTGGCACTTGTTCTAGCACCACATCATGATAAATTACAGGTTCACGGATAGAGAATGATTTCAAATCGAATTGATATATATTGCCACCTTCGGTTCCTATCCATACAAGATCTTTATTAAGCGAACAGCATAATGAAGATACTTTCTTTAATTTTCCATCAAAAGGTAGTGTTTTAATAGGCACAAGCGATGTACCAACAGGCTCCCATAATATTAACTGATTGGCAGCGGTCAGTGACAGAATGCGACCAGTGCCATAAACCCATTCGAGTAATTGCACATTAAGTTCGGATGCCAAATTATTGACTAGGGTATGCTGAGCATAAAGCTCTACGCCTGGTTGTCCGAAAACTTTAATGGCTCCAGTTTGTGTTCCAATAGCCAAGAGCTTGGCGACTGGATCGTACGACAGAGCTGAGGGTTTGTGCGGGAAACCATGTTGAGCGGTCTGCAAGGATAAAAGTGTTTTCCTATTAATGTACAATTGTATAAAAGCAATTGAAGCGACTGACTGACAGAGAATCAACGTGTAGGCCAAGCCGTTAAAGATAGAAAGCACACAACATAGCGCTTTGCGAAATTCGACCTGTAAGTGGGTCAAATTTTGGGTCCCTGCTCAGGGAATTGCTTTGGAAAACGTTTTTGTTTCTTAAGATATCTCAATTAAACTCGCAGATGGTATATTTGGGACTGTGTGTTCCATACTGGTCAATGTCGAATTACTAAATCATAAACTAATATAGGAACAATGGGATGAAAATTAACCTTTAGTATGAAACTTTTAGTATAAAACTCGCAGATAAGCTTCTTTTTTTTTTTGCAAAATCTCGACTATTTCGGTATTTGCTGCCAAATCTTTTTGTAAGTCTCCATTCTTTGTTACAACAACAGAAATATTTGCTAGTGAAAAATATTCAGACGGTCTTAGGCCAAGAGGCATCCATCTGCCTTCAACATATGTACATATATAAATATAAAATTATTATAGCCTCATATTACTCATTTAGTGTACAAAACAACACAAGACAGTCAACTTTATATCGACCCCATTACAGGTGCAGCAGTTTACACAGTCCCGGTGACTCTTTAATGAAATCTTATCAGTTGGAAATTCTACTCTTATCAGTAACCACGAACTACGCTCGATACATTCATTCCCGGCTATATACACTGCGACCAACCCAATTGTTTTGGGTCGTACATAAAACAAACTTGGTTAATCTTATCGACTATGCTGTTTTGTACCTTTAGTGTCACTTGCGTCTGTCTTTTTGCCAGACTGCGCAATGTACATAATATTATTTTAGGTTGATGACAATAATTTGTATTCGATCCGGTGTTGTATATATTATATAGTCAAGGCAGATTCTGCAGTGTCTCTGGATTTTAATGGAGCTTTATTTACATTTTTCAATGATTACACAGCTGCAAATAGTGTGTAACAAAAAAACACTATAATATTTTCAGCTCTGCGTAATCGAATATAATAGAAATAGAATATCGCAATTGATTTACATTCTTATATATAGCTTCGAAACTAAGGAAGTCGTTTTCATATAAATACTCAAAAAGTCAGTACATGCCTATATTGATTTATTTTATCGCACTGATAATAGAAATTGGACAGCTAACTTATGCGTTACACATTCCTGATTAATTTTTAATACACTCTGTCAATGTCTTTGATACTTCTTATGTATTACAAAACATCAATGTCGGAAGGTGACGCACTGTGGGTGATGTCATTGAATTAAGCGACGTTGACGCCGCTAACTACAACTTGGTAATGGCGAAGGCATTGAACAGCACGTGCATTCCTCAGCATTTCTTGTGGTTAAATTGTTAACAGCCAGTCGCCACTCTTCCTCTAAACTAAATTTTCAACTATCCAATTATATTTCTAGTTCAAGAGATTATAAAATAAAATGATTTCAATGTTTGAAATGGACATCAAAATTAGGCACAATGTCTATGGACAACCAAATACAAATTGTGTACGTTATTAGATTTGAAAAACTTGTCAAGGACGAGGTGACGGTATTTTCATTCACAAATGGTGGCGATTATTTATTTGAATAAGTACGAACCTTTCGATAAGCAAATAGCTCTTTCTGCAGTCGTTGCCGTTCAGCTGTTGGTTGTTGTCCCTTTCCGCGAATAAATTTTAACATGATTGTTAAGGGACTTGAACTTCTTTATTTACGAATCTGAAATGTAATGAAAGAGAAAATAATTTGGGTACCGGTAAATATCAGAGGGTTTATTCCTATAACGCAATTCTCATTTAGATACTTAGGTACACATCGAACATCATACTTCAATATCTCCCTGTACATACTTTATAGGGCCTAAATGCCTATGTTTACCTATTACATCGATTTAAAGAAATATTTTTTAACCTCTATTTATTAGTAGATACAGCGCTAAAAACAATAAGAGGCGACTGGCAACTCAACCGATCCGTTAAGCTCATATAGAATCTTGATGCTATTTACACTGTAATTTACATTCACAAAATCATAAATGTACATGTCTTTGCAGCAAACAATTTACAAAGGTACAGGTACAGCGAATATAGAAAATGGAAATGGCACTAGACATCGCAACATCACCTAAACTTACCAAACTTGTTAGACAAGTTGGATCAGATTTAAAATGTACGGCGGCCATTTGTACGTAGGCGTGAAAAGAGCTACTCGTAACTATTTTTGTGCATACATAAATCATAAAGTTGCTAGGTCAAATATCAAAAGAACTTTGATTTAATTATCTCGATTGATAGTCAAAAAAATGATCGAGTTAAGGTATCTGAAAATGGCTTATGCGAATATCGACTTGTCGATTTATTTTTACATAACTTATTTATATTAAAAAATTATTTGTACGTTTGTAAGCAGGTCATAATTCAATCAGGGATTACTGTGAATGATTTATCCAAGCTTTGGCAAAAAATGTTAATGAATTCGTCATGGAGTACAACTGTGTTTATCATTCTATGTATAGTATCGTAAGCATGTATGGGTTAGTTTACTATAGTCAGCATACTGACTAGCCTAGTATGCGTGACAAGGAGACATCATGCATTCAAACATATACAAAGCACTGTTGTTTTTGTTGCTATTTGATAGCCGACGCCCGAATATTAATTCGCCACTAATCATAAACACATTTATGGTTTCTCTATGTAACTGATGGTAAATGTTTTAACTTCACTTTAATACATATCCATCGCCACTTTACAGAATTTAGAAAGTGTTCTGAGCAGCTAAAAATTTTTGAATAACACTTTTGTTAATAGAAAACAAAGCCAAACTCAATATTAAATACAAAAGAAAAATTGGTTGAATGTGCGTAAGAGAACTCATACACACGTATCTATATACATGAATATATGTATGTATGTATGTAAATGGTGCTGTTGGTTCGCTGCCCCGGCTGAGTCATACGTATGTAAAACTATATTCCAAAATATTTCAATAACAATGTTCAATGTTTTGCATAAATATTGATAAGAATGATTACTTTATTTTAAAATTATGATCTTGTCTTACGGCTACCAGCACGAATGCATTTGCAGATGCGCTGTAAGGTCCAAAGCGCTCTTTTATTTTTTCACACTTGTTGGAGTCTCTACACTTGCGGGCTGGCATAAAACTGGTTCTATAATATGTAATCACTGAGTTACCCTTTAAAAAGATAAATACAGTCAATTATGTATACAGCGTTATCTTCTGTACTTATTTTTCGCGTAGGAAAAATGTTTTAATTCCGGCGCTTAGAAAAAAACACGACGCGCTCATGCCGAATTATCTTTTCAACTGTATCGATATCACAAAAAATACAGTGTATAGTATTTTCAGGGCTGTACAATTATATTTGTAATCGATAAGAGCGTGAGCAAGAGATAGCGATATTTTATCGCAAAATAATACTGATAAACTGTTGAATAATGTTGCTCGTCGTGGATCAATTGATGTAATCGATAGGCGCGTGAGCAAGAGATTAAAATAAGTTATCGCCATCTAGTTTGTGGTAAAGTACTGCTTACAGTGCAATTTTATTGCAAAGTTTATGCGTCATATGCGATTTAAACAGATTTTTAATCAATTTTTAACTGAGCGCCACCATCTTTTTTTGTTAAAAATAGGCCGGTAATGACGCCGTTTTTTGGGTCGGACTTTAGAGTTGGAACTTTTAGTTCAATTTGCTGAACAAGTTCAATCGTTCACTTTAATGGCCTGTTCATTTGAACTTTTTGAGAGCGAAACAATCAAATGGCTAAAAGATAATGTAAGCAAACAGGAATCGTAATTAAACGAGCGTTTGAAATATTAAAAAAAAATGGCTAAACGATTTGAATCAATAACTAAGTCCAATAAAAAATTTAAACTAGACGTTAGTGTAAATGCCAGTCATTTCTGCACAAACTCGTCAAATGTTGCGGACTTCTGGGGGTCCGGCGATGATGACTTTATCTTGTTAGCGACTCAACTAGAAGAGCAAAACCAGCGCCCACCTGATGATGCTGCAGTCGGCAGTCGTCACAAAGATGAGATACTGAGCTTTAGTCAATTTCTGCCTCCAGCCAATGACAATACAAGCACACAACAACAATTTGGAGAGGCCATGACTTCAGGCCAGTGTCCTATGCCGACTTCACATCAGCTTCCAAGTCGAGCACCGAGTGATGAAATGCTCATGACCAACATTTTATCTAAGTCTGAAGCTCAAACAGATCTCGAAATTGATGGCATCGAACAATTGACAGATTATTCGACTGGTCAAGCTAAGGCAAATAGGCGTCAACTGGCACAGGAACGTCAACTTAAGTTTTTAATGGAACGCGTTGATGTTCTCAAAAAGGAGAATACAAAATTACAAAAAGAAATTATTGATCACAACAGCCAAACTGTGACCAAGGAAGGTGAGGTAAGGGTGTACATGCAACAGAAACTTAAGGATTGTAGTAATGCCAATATTTGTTTATAGGTCAACTTACTTCGAAATGAATTGCGACAAGCGAGAAAATTGCTTCAGGCAAGCAAAATGGATAAAATTGTAATGGCAGCAGAAGCTGAAAAAGATTGCAATACAAAAGTCGCCGAAGTATTTAAACAAGTAAAAGCCAAGAACGCAGAATTGAGCTTTACGAACGTTGAGTTTTCCGAGCATAAAATCCGAAGCGCACAGAATTTATTCAAAGAAAATTTCCTGTCGACAGTCACTGACGCCGACGAATGCCGGAATATGCTTCGGCTAGAAAACTTGTGTATAATTGACTCTTACGCGAAACATAATTCCACTAAAACCGATAAGCATTTCTACGAATACTCCAAAGAGACACGCTCGCAAAAGAAACAACGTAGTTTTTTTGAAGTGGAGCTGGAGCATTTGCTTTTCCATTACGCACAATTGCCGTCTCGGCCCAGCACTGCTAAAGCGATCGTGGACCGCCTAATTATGTCTGTATGCGGAGTGTTCACAGAGTTTTGGTCTTATGCCCAAACTCTGGAGTTGCCGCAACACTGTATGATGTATTCCTATCAACACTTCAATCTACAGATAGATCATAGTATAAAAATGCGCAAATCTTTAATTCAACCCAATGCTATGTACAAACTAGAACGAGCTGTTCTATTGCGTCGCTATATTGCTACTTTGGCCCTGATTTGCCAAAGACAAGGCAATATATCGCAAGCATTGCTTGAAAAAATGTATGGCAGTTACTCAATATTGCAAATAGCCATCGAGGCAATAACCAAAGTAAGCTACTCATTTGGGGTATGCGACCATTTTGGAGTCATTGAAGCCACCGCATCGCTTCTACATTCTCTACTCGACCATGTAAATACGACAAAGGTCTCTTTAAGCGGATCTCAACAGGATTTACTCTTTAATTTGTTAAAACAGTTGGTTTTCACTCGTCCAAGCCCTTGGGTTTTCCGAGAGCTAAGTTCTTGTATGTTATTATGCGCTCGCCAGGATCAACTGTTAGCGAGAATGTGCATTAGCAGTACAAATAATTGTTTCGTATCAGATCGAGTTCGATCCCAGTATCGATTCGGACCTGATTCTTGTCTAGTACAGGTATACGCAGGCTTACTCGAGCTATGCTTTTGGAACGATATGCCCCTCGAACCTTGTCATTTTAAGCTCTTACTTTCAACATGTGAAAGTCACGTGCGCTTTGTTTACCAATGCTTTACATCTATGCCATATTTTATACTGAAAATGCTTCCAATTCCATCCATTGCTGATGACGACCACACTGATAAGGAGCACGTATTACCTAGAATTGTCCGTTTACAGTCTGACTTAACACCGAATCATAATACTAGCGCAACTGTTAATACCTCATCAAATACTTCAGAACCTACTTCAATGCTCGCGCAGGATCAAACTTCTCATGATCATGCCTGCGAATGCTATGTGAAACTTTGCCTAAGCTTTGTTACGCTTGTTTTCCAAATGATGTATCAGTGGACCCTACAAGAAACAAAAACACGTATGAATATAGACTTAATTGTGCAATAAACTCATTGTAATATTTTGGTTTTTCAGACATCTCACAAGTTAGCAAAATCTCTCAGATTGCCGTACATTTGCTAATACTAATTTTTAGAGAGTATTATCTCCCAAGCCTTTTTCGTGATTCTGAAGAAACTACAAAACATAATCTGTTTCTTCTATGCACTTGGTGGCAGGATCATAGGCGAATCTTAAATTTTGGGGAAACACACCGTAAATATATATTTATTTTGTTTATTTGATGAAGCTATTAATTTGATTTCTTATTTTGTTCAGTTCTTTTTTTAAAACATTTACAGGAGTTGCAGTTTATGTTGAAGCCATTGCATCAAGAAGCAAATCATAGTAACCCCGAAAATGACTTCGAAGAGTGGACACGGATTGTTAATAATGCTGATGCAAATATTCAGAAGTATGATTTCCCAGATGTCCCATTTAACTCGAAATCACTTCTTACACACAATATGAATGAGTTTTTTAATAGCTTGAAAGCGACAGCTAATAATTTTGAGTAAATAAATAAGAATCGGAAATGAGTATAATAAGCTTCTTAAAATATGTATTTGCTTACAAAATATTTATTATTTATAAATAACTAGGGGTCTCCACCCCATGCTGGCTTCGCTCACCACTTTACTAAAGGTTATTTTCATCCGATTGTTCCTCTGACAGCTATATGATATAGTAATAAGACTTTGACAAAATTTGGTCCGGATGTAAGAGGCAGTCCCAAACATACAATTTATGAGTTTGGTCAAGATATCTTAAGAAACAAAAATGTTTTTCATACTAAAGGTTAATTTTCATTCGATTGTTCCTTTGGCAGGTATGTGACTAAAATTGGTCAGGATGTAAGAAACTGTCTCAAACATACAATCTATGAGTTTGGTTGAGATGTCTTAAGAAACAAAAAAATTTTTTCATACTAGTGGTTATATTTATCCGCTTAACTGCTTCTACGCTTAACCTACACGTTATTTCTCTGCTAGTCAGTCAGGACAAAGAGTTTTATATATATAGATGGATGTATATAAAAAGTATCAAAATGTGTTTTTTGGTATCAAATTGTTTTCCTTTAAAAATAAGATATTTATATACAAAAATAATATCATTATAATTAACAATATATAATCATCTCTAGAAATGCATTACATTTTTTTTAAGTACCATTCAGATAAATGTAATAAGATTTGGTAATTAAAATTTGGTAATATTGCAAGCAACACACAATTGTCATCCACTCAAAATTTATCGAGAATTTTTGCTTAAACGTTTAAGCCGATACCATCACAAAACCAATGACCATTTTTTTGATTTGTTAAATTTAAAAAAAAAAAAATTCGTTGTTACGTTTTGTGTAATGTGTGTATTAAGCTTAAGTACAATAACTGAAAATTGCTTAGTTATGAAATTCCGTTAATAAGATATTTAAATGTTGTGATTCAGAATTATTAAATAATTTTAATATATATATAATTATTATTTATATAATTGGCATTGTTAATTCGCATTTGAAATAATATTAAGAACTTACTTAAAATAATCCGACACGCTAGGCATGTAAATTTGTAAAATAAGAAATCTCATTAGAAAAAGAAAAAGTGTCCACGGTCATATATATTCGTTTAATAATCGTAAAAATTACCATTTTAACGGCGTGCTTTTATTTTGATAGGCGTTGGCTCTGAAAATAAAATGATATAAAATAATATTTTGTATTCGTTTTAAAAAATATTAAGTAAAACGTACTTTACAACACCTTGAGTTTGTGCTGGTGTTAGCGTGATAAGTGGTGACAGTCTTTCCACGAAGCGTTCATAGTTACGTTCCAGTTCACGTTGATAATCTTTTTGATCTGACAGTATTAGATTCCGATTCTTTTTTAAAGCATCTGCGCATCTCTTTGAAAACTCTCGGAAACACAAACGTAATTTATTTTGTTGCTTTGTAGGTACAGTGGTGCCATCAGATAAGATTGAGAGAAATACACTAGCCATTTCCATAGGACCCTGATTGACGGTAGTACCAATGCAACCCTGCAAAACCATTTGCAATATTTTGGGGTCAGCTGGCTCCTGGTTTGTAGCTGCAGCTAATTCCACTGTCTTTTTTTGAATGTCCTCTATTTATGAAAAAAAAATTAAATGTAGTGTTTATACAATTAAAACGAATTGCGTTTCACTTTCTCACAGTTATATAGTGAAAGATAACTGATGTAATCTATTGCTAATATAGACTTAAGTGCAGATATATAAATAACCAACCAATGGCCACTTCAATCGGCTCCAATTGAAATTGAGTTCTACTGATAACTTGGATACGAGTTTTAACGTATGGGAAATGGTTTGCAGTCGTTAGAATCGTCTTTCGTTTACATTGCTCATGCAATTCGCCATGAGCTTTTCCGTTTTTGGTAAAAGGTGTTGCGAATATAAACCGTTCTAAATAAGAAAAATAGTTGTTAGAAAAAATTTAAATATTGTGTATTAATAATGTACATGAATCTATATTAATTTTTATAATATTATTTTATTTAAAATTATAACTTTCAAAGTAGATCAGATGTACTATGTTAAAATGTGTATATAACGAGATGACCGATGACCTTATATTACAATATAAAGTCGAGCTTCCCTAATTCGGATCATCATGATCCAAAATAAAAGTTTGAACTATGGGGACTTCGACTTATGGAATTATGTTTTTTCTAGTTTGAGTTATAGAAGTTCAAGTTATGGAAGTTAGACTGCATATGATAGGGTACTTACTAATGTTGAAGTTTCTTTCGAAATAAGTCTCACGATGACGCATTTCATAAGTTTCAAAAAAGGGTTCCACATAAGTGATCTGGATATACGCTTTTTCCGGATCTAATGTGTTTGTGTCAAAATTATTTGAGTCCTTTATTATATGCACAGAGTCGGGACCAAACCTATCCGCATAAAAATTCTAAAAGGAATACTGTTTTATAAAAGAAATTATCTTAATTTAAAAGAAGATAGTACCTGAAGTCGGCTAAATATTTCAGGCAGTTTTGTCAATGTAGGCTCTTTGTAAATGAATTCTTGTTGATCCAGGTCTCCGAATTTAGCTCCATAAAAACCAACTCGAAAGTACGTTCCAAATACTCGTTTACCCTACATAATATGAAACAAATAGTAGGCGTCTAGAATAAATTATGCAAATGCCAAATAATTACCTGAAGTTGAGCAATTCGATTGAAGGCTTCTTGCAGCTTGCCGTGAACTTTACTGAGCTTGAGAAACTCACGATTTGCTTCACAGATAGGAATTAAAATTTTATATACTTCGTTCATAGCCTCGTACATGCCAGCAACTTGGAACGAATTTGATGCCTCTTCAAGTAACGCTTTTAATCCTGTCTCAGTAAAGTGATTGCCTAGGCAAATGCCATCTTCGCCAGGACTGAGGACATCATCCGACACTGCCGACTCCATAAAAGTGTTAGGTGAAATACGCTGAAAACTCACAGCGCCGACTGGCAAATGTGTTTGGGATTCGAGCATGCTTAGGTATTCGGAAACCAAAGCTGCAGCGTGTACGTAGCACATGGCTGCCTCAGTGTGGTTAGTACGTTCACGATGCTTTTTAGCCATGTTTTCAAGCCATGTTAACCGCAAATCTGGATTATTTTGGTAACCTTTTGCTATTCGATTCATCAAGTCAAGCAACATCTCTGGGTCCTCTTGGTATTCTTTCATTTTAACAGTGTCCGACAGAATCATGTGTAAATTAAATAGTAAATCTTGCACTTGCTCTGGGAAGGAAGTTTCCTGTAAATCCGTATCCGACTCGGCGTAAACTAAAATTGTCTTCAATGCACGTCGAAGTGATTGCTCGCTGAATGAAGCGCTAGTGCCCACAAGAGAGCTTAAGGACATAGTTACTTGCATTTTAACACGTGCGAAATTCTAAAAAATAGAATAGGTAAAAGATAATATATGGATGCGCATTTAAGTTAGATATTTATACATACGTTTCCAATTTCAAAGTTTTGTCTCATTAATAAGTACAATGATGCAGCCGCCTGTGAGCGAATACCTGGCAATTGTGACGCACAATGTTTTAAAAGCAAAAGACACAAGTCTGCGCATATGTCTGTTTCCTCATCAAACAAAAGATTTGGAAATTTAAAAATCAGAGCACGTTGAGAGGCAAACAAATTTTGTAGTGCCAGTGTCGACTGATTACGGGATAGGCTATGTAGTAATACTTTTAAAACTGTTCCAAGAAGATTGTGATGTAAATTGGTGGCCACATGTACAACTATCTCTAATGAATCAAGTATAATAAGTGCAATTTCTGTAGCTAGTGAGCCCTCGATAAAATGACTTAGCTCAAGCTCTGGTTCACATCTGTTAGGAGCATCACTATATTGGGACCGGTATGGCATTTGATCCTTGCGCCAACGAAGTTTCTCCGTCGAATTACGATCCTTGCGACGGTTAATCAGATCATATCGGGCTGAATTTGTACCCCGAATACATTCTTCTAGTTTTTCCTTAACATCAGTAGGTGCTGTTTTTCGAAAACTGTGAGTGTTTGTCCTCTTTAGAGTGGGCAACCGTTTTTGACCTGAATATTCAAAGGCCTTTAAACATGTATTAAGCACTTGCAGCATTTGGTGTACACGATGCGGGCTTAAGCCGAGCAGCCAACGATAAAGGATCGTACGCTCTAAATTTTTTAGCACCCAAAGAAAACATGCCAGCAAATGACGCGTGTTTTCTGCGTTCAATGGTATCTTGTTTTTTGACTGCTCCGTCATATAGGAATAGGCGCGACTGCCAGAGATGGCATATGCCACTTCTGGGCTGATTGTGGACGTGGTTATGGTCTGGTGAGGTCCCTGATAATCATCAAGTTGACCCATCTGATGCAAGCGATCATGATCTTGAGCATCTGCTGTATATTGATGCAATTGTGAGAACGTATCCATAACTATCGAGAGCAGTGGTATGTACAGTGAAGCAACTCGCGATCGTGCTTCAGAATCGTACCGTGAGTCATGTGAAGTCAAAAGGTTGCGAATGCAGCTTATTGCTTTTCCATGTAGTGGAGGATTAGGTACGTCCATTACAGTGGCCAAATCACCTAAAACCAGGCCAACTAGGAAGTGCTGCTGTCGAAACTCTGTACTGAGGTCTGCGTGCAAAGCCCGCTCAACAGATCCCTATAAATACAAAATTGAAATTATTATATAATTTTGATCAAATGATCTGTTGAAGAGCTGAGAGCAGTAATAAAAAAATCTTTTACTTAAAGTTATTTTAGCACTGCATAATTAATTGGTTTTACTTGAATTTTTCTTTGATAGTGAAAATTCGCAACTAAATACTTAGGAACATTTTTAAATAAATATTTAGTAAAACCTTAAAGGGAATTTGTTGAAATATTTAAATTGCTATATCAGTTAATTGCATAGTGTTGGACTATACAAAAATTAAAATAATTAAATAAAAGCAAACTTTAATTACTGTTTCCAGCTGTAATCTGGTGCTTACATATGAAGTCTGACTATTGTTCGATGTGGTGCTTGGAGTGGGACTGCAAGGCGCTGAAATTGTCGTGTAAGAAGTACCAAAAGGTAAATTTAAAGCTACGAAGTGTTCGTGACTGCAAACAATACGAAGAAAGTCAATTTTGTAGTTCATCAAATCAGGTGCGCTTGCATTCCTGGACATTATTAGTTTGGAGTATACTTTAATTAAGCCAAAGACAAATCCTCGGTCCATTACGCTGAGCAGGTCAAATATGAAAAAGCTCAAGCTAGCGTTCAATGACTGAGCCTGTCTTGGATCTGTGCTATGGTATTCAGCAACTTTATTGGTGACACTTGTGACAAGTGCAGATATGTCGTCGACAAATTGATGTGAAAATCTGTGCTTCCTGGGCCCATGTAATGTTTCTGAGTAATCTAGGTGTTCTGTCATAGATTTTATGATGAGTTCGAAGAGAAACCATGAATTACTCATGGCAAGATCGGCCACTTTTCCACTGGCAAGGGTATACTGCAAGGCAAGCTCTTCATGCAGCAAGCATACATGAGGAGCCTGAGATTCAAGTCTGGCACTTATTGATGGATTATTATCAAAATCTGAAAGTAATGGAACGAAATGTTTGTTATGTGTTTTATTATTATGTGTATCATTCTGATAGCTTACCAGTGCGGCCAATGGTCGAAATATTATCATATAAGCCAGAAGAATCTCTGAATTGAGATTTGTTAATTATACCACCTTTAGCAGCCAATGGGTGTGGTATTTTGCACTGGAACTGCACATAAGTGGAAAATAAACTTTGGCGTCCATATTGATCAACATCGCTGAGTAACGACAAATGTGCCGAGACTAAGCAAAGCACCTCAAACACTGTGGAACCCAATGACATGATTTGACCTCCTACCTTATGGCTAGTTACCAACAACTCAATGAGTTTGTCTAGCACAAGAGGCAAATGCCTAACCAACGATTCACGATTTGATTGATTTATGTCCAGCAGGCATCTTTTAAGCTCTGCTTCCATATTACTCTCGCCAATATGAGAGGGTATATTGCGGGTATCTAGATATTCGCTGTTCAAGAAGAAGCGGTCGAGATGCGCATCTAACGTGTGAATTGAAGTAACTGCACCCACACTTATGGAAAAAACGGCACGGTGATTGTCTAGCCACTTAATACCAGGAAGATGTACGTTTGGTGGAATAAAGGAGTAGTTCTCCGGTGGCGTTTCCACCATAACAGGTAGATTGAATTCGCCAACTTTTAGCTTCCCATCCTCGAGCAGTGGTAGCCAGGTGTAACCGATAGGAGTCTCTACAGGAAGTTGTAATTCATGCGGTTTCTTCTGGCATGATACGTGGTAGATAGTAAATAATAAGTGATGGTGCTGTTTGATAGAAGCGGGCAAAGCAATCTTAATCTCGTCATAAAAGGTTGGACACTTGTTATGGTAATTGACGGATGTGTATGCCTCCGTTGCATATTCCGGACACGATGATTTGCCGAATATTGCATTGATGGCATCGTTCGGAGTCTCACCTGTCATAAGCAAATAAATAGCTTATTGAGAAACAACTTGCAGTGTTTAATGCCTTACCTGCCATTAGCTGCACGCGGATTGCAATGTTACGTGCAGAACCAGCGCGTGACGAAAAGTTAAGCTCTTTGGGAGATACAAAAAGTAAATTACGATAACTGTAGTGGGGATTATATATAGCTAATGGCGGAAACTCCAAAATTTCTTTTACAGGCCGTGATTTGTCGCCACTCTGCGGCTCGATCTTGGCCAACTCCGGTGTTAATGCGTTCATAACCTCGTCAACACATGGCGATATATCCAATTTAATAGACCCGGGAATACACTTGTATTTCTTTATAACTGTATTAGGCCTTTTAAGCTCAGGCAAAATTTTGTATAAATCCTCATCTTTCATCTTATCAGACTCTTGTTTAAAAAAACTCGGTACGGTTATAGTAATTGGACGAAAACTTTCGATTACATAGGCGAAATCATCCGGGGACCAAGAGCGACGTTTCTCCTTGCGTTCCAGAGAACCACGTCGCGTTAGTGTGCCACTCATATCGTTCGCCTTTCGACGTAGCTGATCAAAGCTGCTAGTCGAAGACTTGCGATCTAAGCTGTTCGAGCTAGCAGCAGATGCTAAAGTAGCACTACAACCACCTCCAGACGAGTCTCTCTCCCCAGTGCAAGAATCCTTATTCTCAAAGTTGTCACCATTGAACACATTTGTTAAATATATGGCCGTCCAAGCGAAAGGCATGCGATATTTACCCAAACGCTCACAATAATCCATTGCATTTGACTTGACTTTTTCCTTATACTTATCTTTGTCTTCTTTGAGATATGGCTCAACAGAGTTATTGATGTCACCCTGTAAAACTTTTTCGAGGCGTATAACGAGAAACAAATCATTACTTGGATATGAAATTTCAAATATCGCAGAACGACTTTGTGTGCTAATATCGGCACAACGAACATGGCTTGATAGCATTAGCTTTAGACTGTCTGAATTCATATCAAAGTAAAAGTTCTCGGATATCTTTTGACGCTCTTTCGCATCATATATAGCCATTGATGCAAATATTGGCTCTACTTCGAGCTCCAACTTTAACTGCAGACAGTTAACGTGTATGCGATGACCCATATGCTCTATGGGAAGCTCAGCGGGCAGTCTGCGCTCAATGATTTCGTCATGATCAGTTTCTGGATATAAGGCAAAGACGGCCTCTTGTCGGTTCTCTTGCCGCCGTGTCTCATTTAATTGATCAATTTGTTCGGGCAGAACATTGTTCAACAAATTTGGAATTAGCGGATCATTTACAGATCGCCGTAAATCGAAACTAGCCCAAGAACCGCGGGGTGTTAACGTATCTGTGCAAGAGCTAACGGAAGCTAGGCTTGCAATGGATTGTCTTGAACTTGGTGTACAACTTTCGCTCTTATCGGTGAATGTTACGTCAAACGAGGAGAAGTCTTTATCAATCTCGAACTCTTGTTGGTAAGCCGATGGACTGATGGTTCCCCGATCAATACGCTCGCGGGCACAACACGAACTGGAGTAATGCCTGTGCGCATATTCTACAACTTTCCAAGGGCGTGTGTAGCAACTAATGCACTCCTGTACGTGCTTCGGCAAATCAAAGCTATAAAATATTCAGTTAAATAAATTATATTATTTTAAATAGCAATAACTTACATATATTCTTTGGGTAAAATATGTTCGATGGTACGAATTTTTCGGGGTATTATTTTTATTGCAATATCTCCTTGGGGAAAATCCAAAATGTGCTTTAAAGGATCTCGGTTTATAATGTTTATGTGTTGACTCAGAAATTCTTCATAGTCGAGTGGTTCGGTGAGAGAGAGCTACGTGCAAATAAAATAATGTATGTATAAGCTGAATAGAAATCATTACAAAGCAATAGCGAAGCAGTCATACCGTTGAAGACAACATCGAACCTGGGTTAAGGGCCTTTGTCTGCATATGGGCAGCCATGTTTTTGCGAACATCTGCCGCCGGTTGCCTGTGGAAAAAGTGTACACTGATTATTTAAAATGCAATTAAGGTGCAACATTATTCAAAAAGCAAATTAGTAAATGATCAGCTTTAAGAAAATATGCCCTGGGTTTCTGCTGACAATTTGCTTAAGAAAAGGGCGCGGCGGTCGCTATTAGTGTTTACATTGCCCTTCTTAACATACTTTGACACTTTTTGTACAAATGATCTTTGTGCGTTCGACATCCTGCACACCAATATTAATTACTTATACTATTTCTTTTCAGTAAGTTAATAGTAAACCACGGCTAGAAAACTACAATAAAACAACCGAACTCAGAGGAAACTACCCGATTAATAGTACATTGATGACAGACAAATTGTGGGGGTTGGTCGACCTTTATATTCATCGATACATATCGATTTGTTAATCGCAAAATTGATCCCATTTTTTTCTCTTTCTAACTTCTTGCGGCGCGAAATTTAAATGTGAATTTTCGTATTCTTTTTATGAGTGCACAAATATTTTAAGTTTTATTATAATTTGAATAAGACCCTTATTTAAAGTTTACTTTAATATAAATAAAATATTTCAGATAGCTTGTGTTGCTGTAGAACAAACTTATATTTAAGTGTAAATAGGGTATGGAAACTATTAATTTTGTTAGGTCTGATTTAGATTTGATTTTAATATATGTATGTATGTCTGTCAGATTCGATATTACCGCGCAGATTTTATTGCGCCAAAATTTTTAAAATAATGTCCGCCAAAGGCCCCAAGACGTTAACGTGAACAAGGCGCAGCCCTGGGTTAAAAGGCACATAAACAAATGGTGGGGGAGGGAGGTGAGAAAGCTGCCCGCCTGAGTTGTTTGTCTACTTATGCATGTGCGTATGAATATCTCATTCAAATTATTGCTCACATTTTGTCATAATTTGTCGTGGATGAAAATCAACGGATACAAATTATCGTGCTGCAATCCGCTTGTTTTTACATTTTAACACCATATAAAAAAACAATTACGATATGATGTTAATTGTTTAAGAAGGCATTTAAGTATTCACATTTTTCTTTTTGAATATAGGCTGGAAAAACTGACAACAAAAAAGCCAACCAGCAAGATAAATATAGAATGCTTGCAGTGTAAATTGTTATTTGCATATTCTTAACATTTATTGTATAACCTGGGGCACATCCAAGGGCTTAGTCAAATATACTACTAGTTTCTTTGGTTGGTCCAACATTTCAAAGTCAAAATATGTTTATGTTGTATTCCTAGAAGCAGTTTAGCATCTCACCTAATCCATTATATCGTCAACGCCCACATAAAACAGAATTGTCCCTGGCAGTCAGTTCCTAATGTAATGCTCACAGTCACATTTCTCTAGAGAAGTAGGAATGTATATGTGCAGTGTGTTCTATATCTAAAAAAATCTCTGCAACAGCTGCTATCTGTGGGCGAAAGTGAAAACTTGTGGCCTACGCACAGTCGTTTTTGCCGGAAACGCATGCAAATTAAAATAAACTGCCATGCGGTTCACTTTTTGATTAGTTGAAATTTACTTGGATCACTCCATCGCCAAATGATTCCATCGCTGCTTAAAGCAAATCTTTATTTAAAATAATTTAAAAAAAAGTAAAACGCGAATATGCTCGACTTTAAAAGATCCCGTACTTACGAACGAAAAAGCAATACAATAGCATAAGTATTACATCTACAAGAATTTAATATTTAAAAGTCGATTTATACGATATCTTAAAACTTACTCAATTAATTTTTTGAGTGATTTCTGATCTATTGTTGGTTTTGATTACTGTTGGGTACCAGCTGAATGTGTTTTAATGTATATCACATTATGTATGCACAGATGTAATTGCAATACATGGCAGATATTTCACAGGCGCCATGGCTATTCGGTAGGTTCTGCCAGTAATGTTATGCATTTGCACTTTTGTGCCAGATACAATAGAAGCTGTGGGTCATTGGTCTCATTTTCATCTGACGCCAAAAGTTGAACGACAGCTGCAAATGTCCTCAGTGGCAACTAAGCCGCTCAGCTAGTCGCTAGAGACATATTACCGAATGCATTGTCTGTGTGCAAAGTCCATTTAGTGACATTCTGACAATCTGTTGCTCGGATCCTCGTCTATTGCCGCTTTCATGTACTTACATATAATGAGCGAACGTTTGATCGTCTGTAAATATGTATGTATGCAACACAAAGTGAAAAACTTTTCTAATTGCCTGCATATTTTAGCACGTCTGGCGCCAATTTTTTAGCAGAGCAAATGCAGCGTTCGGAAATAACGCTATTTTCGTCAACTACATGAGTAGAAAAACATTTTCTATTTCATTTTATAGCCATTGAAACATGAATATAGATTCTCAACTCTCAGAGCTGTGTCAAATTAAACATTTACAAGTTAAGCTGTTTGTCAATTTCGATATGACAATACAAATTTAAAAGGGTCAAATTTTAACAAACTTAATAAAATTTTAATTTCGTATAATTGAAGAAGCAAAATCTTGATCGAACAGGCATCCATTCAGTTTTGACAAATTCTTGTCAATATAGGTATGATTTTAAACTTTCGAACGTAGCAGAAAACAAGTTTTAAGTGAATGGGAATCAATCAAAACCAATAGAATAGTAATTATTAAGTTTGTTTTTTTTGCTAGCAATAAGAATTGTGACAAATAACAATGAAATTTGCGCTTCCTTTTTGACAAAAATTAAAATGGTCGCGATGTATACTGTCCCTTAGTACACCTGTAAAACATCGACAAGGTCGCTTAGCCCGAAACTCGTGCAACACTTGATTGGACGACCTGTGCAAAAGCACCTGACAAGTCCAACCGCATGCGGCAATTATTAATTGAATGCTCGTCGGCAGATCAACAGTGGCAGTTGTTAGGCACCTTTCGATGGACACGAACTAAGGGGACACAATGGGGCAGCTGGGAACATCTTGCACTTTTCGAAAGCGGCCAAAAGCATACGGCGAGGCAAAATAAAGAAAAACGCTTAAGTACAGATGTTTGGATATCAGATCGACACGCAAATGAAGAATTCAAACCAGTTATAGCCTCGGCAACAAGTGGCTTTTTTAATGGTCCAATGGTCTGTCATACATGTTCGGTGGCCTGTGTCAATGTCAACGCGCGGCTTTTGCAAAGGCATCTGGCAAAAGCTGCTCAAGTTTTTGATGGTGACCCATCTTAATAGTCAGCCGTTTATTACACATATGTACATACTCATTTGGCGCCAAAATGTGGTGTCAAAATTTTAGCATGTGCCTCTTAAGCATTGTAATAGCTATGTATATATATATGCAATTGTTTTCATTACACTTTTGACACAGTCATTTCATAATTTTCTGGCATATCCTGAGGCAACCTGCTGTGCGTCTGGCGCCAGTTAAATTAAATGAAAAGTCTCATGTCTAGCCTTTTGTAAATACTTTTGCAAAATATTTAGGGAACACTACATACATACATATATAACAAAAGGGAAATGTACAAATGTCTGTCTATGGCAAGGACAACAGACAATGGTCAAAAACAAGGAAGTAAAACAGCAGGCAACTCCATAACAGGTACCACAAATATCTTGGCAGCAGGTATTTTTTGAGTGCATGTCACAAATAAATTCTGCTACAGAGATTCTTGACGACACACGTCTGAAACTGGGAGAATATTTGAAAATCCTTAAAGAAACAATTGTTTAGGAAAAGCATAATGCGTAAACATATTCGCAAGAAATTCTGTACAGATGATCCAGTTTACAAAACAATATTAAAATGTACAAATTAATTTATATATATTTTTATTCTTAACACGCAACACAATCCATCATTATAATGAGCTTGGCGGATTCGAAAATATTAAGAGATTCAATTCAAGTGTGGCCTAGACTTGCAAACAATCTAGAAAATATAGTACATAAGCTCGAAAACCACAAGCAAATACCAAAACATGATGAGCTACCACAGAACCCTTTAAATGCAGCATTCTGTTCCTGAATCTGATTAGTGGCACCTTTTGCCCAAAGCTATCTCGATTTTCGTATTAACAATTCGCTTCTGTACAAATTAATAGTGATGTGAAGGCGCACAGTAGCCATCAAAGAAGGAAGAAGGTTTGCTGGTAGAGCGTTCATAAAAGCTTTAGTTTTTTTCTTTCATTTTTTTTTTGTTCAAAAAGCTTGCGGGTGTTTTCTGTACTATGAAGCGTGGGAAATAACTGTGAGTTTTGGACTTATGAAAATGAATTTCTCCTTTGCCACATTGCGTGATAAACTTGTCCAAATTGAAGTTGTTCGATACCTATCAACTGTCTCGACACTAAGTTTGGTTCGTAATATTTCGGCACTAAAAGCGTACATTTTGGTAACTAATTGTGCATTACCGAGTCGTTTGCATGCATTTGATTGCCACCGTCGAGTAGCTCTTGAATTTCGCTTGAGGCTGTCACGTTGTACAGATGTCTGTCCGTCTGTGTGTGTGCGGAAACTTCTGCTTATAACTAATTTGTGCATACGCATTTAAGTTTCAAATGAGCGTCTGATATATTTAATTATTTGATTGAGGCTTACTTTATTTTGCCTGTCAGTTAGTGGCTGTTTGGCTTCATGTTGCTTCGTCTTTTGGGAGCAAATGTTAGTATAAATTCCTTGGCTAACCGTTACAAAATTAACTTTAACTTACTGCACGGTCAAAGTCAAAACCTATCCCATGTGCTCGAAACATTTCCCCCAGCATGAAATGAAACTGAAATTTCCCAAAAATATTCTCACGCAAGAAAAACGTGTATAACGCTGTGCCGCTTACATAAAACATGCCTGGCACAAAATTCACACATTTTGAAAGAACGTAGCAAATGTATACTTTCGCCCAGGGTTCTGGGCACCATGTGTGCAATCAGTCGCCGACTGTGCCATTTCCATGAAAAATCGCAAGAGTCAAGCTGACGCCGGCCGAAGGTCGTGTGGCAGACACATGTGTGTGTTGTTTGCCATCCCCTTCCCCTTCCCCATCGCCCTGAACCATGAACACTTGTGTGCCAGGAAATACATTGTACATATGTATGTATATATATGTATATAAATTTGTATGTTTGAACTTACTTCTTATACTTTGTCGCCATCCAGTCTCTTCATCAACTAACTGCTTTCCATTCAATGACATTTGGACACCCTTTTATTATTTGTTTTTGTCAAGAAATGTAGAACGCATTGAAAGTGATACTTTTGCGTGTGTTGTAAATTTGTGCTTTTGCTAAGATATATTCAACCTTTATCTGTTATTTATCAGACTTGTAACGAATATTATGATGTGCAAGAAATAAACTAATTTCAAATTAAAAGGTGATAAAAAATATGTGTATATACAGTTAGTCAAGTAATTGTTATCATAAAATAAAGAATTTTTTTCTCTTCAAATCCAATAGCAGACAAACACAGACAATACATATTAACATTTGAAGAAATATCAATACTGATATAATTAAATGCTTTAGTGCGTACCTTGCTCAGTCACTACAAAATATATCTTAAGAGAGCTTAAGCATCAACCTCCGAAAATGGAAACAGATTTGAATATATCTGTTAATAAGTCCGATATTAGAGCGATAACAAAACAAGTCAAACGCAGACAACCCTTTGCAATAATAAATTGACCCAGGATACACGTGACATTTTAATGTAATTGCAAAAGGTCCTTGTGCAAAATTTAGGATGGTGTAGAACGTTCAAATGACACGTGAGTCGATATGTGAACAGGCGGTTGCCAGGCTGTTGCTCAGCTCAACAGCAACAGCAACAGCAACAGCAACAGCAATAGCAATAGCAATGGCAATAGCACATAACGCGCTATTCCTCCTGTGACGTCACATGGATGAACATGTGCCCATTACGACAACGAATTATTTTCGAAAAATAAGTGATTGTGTATGTTATGTCTGTGCTTGGCGCTTAAATGCACACCTGTAAGAAGCTTTTGAAACAATCGTAGGGTTGCTGAACTGACATTGGCATCATAATCATCTAAGTCAATTTTATATTGTTGAGTACCTTTTTCGTTGTGTCAATTTGACTCATTTATGTTCATGAATGTGCATGAATGCTAATGAGTGAAACTTAAACCAGATTTTTAAGCTTTCTATAATCTGGGCGAGACTTAGTTTGATCTAATAACTCATTATAAAAAGAGCAACATAATTAACGTGCATCAGTCGAGAGCTATAAACATTTCGCGATAGGCTGCACAAAAGTCATTAGAGGTGCAAAATTAAGAAAAGAAACCCGAAAGACAAGTGTAAAAATACTTACTATGGAAATTCTCAGAACATACGACTACCTGGGTTTCAAGTTGCATGCGCGGGTATAGCCCGGAAAACACCAATCCGTCGAACCATTAGACTGACTGACAGTCTAAAAGTCGTCGGTAATTATACTGGGCAGACTGAAAACAATTAACATTTGTGATTTTACCAAAAAAAAAAAATACAATGACACCATTTAACTATAACCTGACACGTAGGTCAAATTGCAATATTTCGTTCAATAATTTAAATAATCAATTCATTCAGCTGCTGATGCTGATCAAGAATATACTTGTATAACTTGCAGGTGTCTCCATCTCACTCTTACATACACAATATAAAATCCGGGTCTAATTTGCTACAATGTGAAATGTAGTCGAATTTGGATATAGTGACCTAATTATAACTGCATTCAGGTTGTTCTCTATATCACGGTTGACATGTCTAAGAGCCGGTGTTGACAATATTAAACCCTTTTTTGTGTGTATAAAATATCATTACGACCATGCACCTTACAGAAGCCAAATTAATAACTGCAACTTTAGCTAATTTCAGGCGAGATATAAGGAATAATACTTTGGTAATTCAAGCTTGGGCTTTGCAAAACTGATGTCTTTTTATAAGGGTCGATCAAATTACGGAGACACGTATGCCAACAACTTTTGAAAAGACATGTATACCATATCCTTGAACTTGTAGCTTGACAAAAGAAATGAGTTGAAAAGTCTTGCCGCGCCCACAATTTCGACGGCTATGCGGGTTGTGTGTGTGTGTTGTGGCGTCTGGTCAAAGCAACAGGTAAACAGGTTAGCCGCCGGTCGAATCTTGCATTCTTGTTCGCAGCAGCGAAGGACTTGAAGCAAGAAAAGTATAAATACAATACCGGTATGCTCGACTATGAGATACGTTTTATGCAAGTACATTTCGTAAATGTAGCAAACATAATTTCATTTAAAAAACGGTACACTCAACATAACATGTTGCTAAACAATATATAAACTGAGACGTGTGAGGATTACAAACTGTCTTAGTATTTTAAGATAGGATATGTCGAGCTTCAAGTTACGCTTTCGGACTGCTTATCCTAATTATGATTTTTTTGTATATTATACAGGGTATTTGCTTTAAATTTACACACGAAAGTCATCATTTTAAAGGTCTTCAGTGCGACAACAAGAAACTCGTGCACAGAACTCGTACATCTGCTGATTGGTAAAAATGGCTTTGCGGCGCTGCTCAGATGTTCGCTGATGGACCTAGCAACCAGAGAAAGAGACCCCTAACGATATTAGTGGATCGTTTCTGAAGTTCTGTTTCACGAAAGCAGGTTTGGTTTGGGCTCCTTAAGAAGGCATGATCATGCGAAATTTAAACATTTTCCTAGAAATTCTTTTTTTGGTCTTGTGCTCTTCGAGCCTTTTCTTGGATTCTTAACCGCCGACGTTGTCCCTTTTTATGCATCGCCTCTTTAAGAGTACTCATATTTATATAAGTTCATTCATACATATATGTATATACATATGTGCTTGAATGTGAATAATACGGATGTGACGCCCGATATCTGCAGGCATGCAATCCATCTGTCTTTGGGAACAGAACACAAACAAAAACTACATATCTATGTTGTGAACCCATTAGTAGTTGACACTAGTACTACTAATACTCATGTTTACATAAAATTTGCACTTAGAAATCACCGGTGATAATACCAATTCTGAATTTACTATTTTAAATAACAACATATCATAAACTTAAACACATTCCTTTAGGGCTGTGTAAGATATTTAAAGCTGAAAGTAAGATACTCAAACTATTGGTCGAGGTTGATGACGCCAATGCCAACCACGTAGTTTTCAGCACCACAGCACAGCACCATCGCGGCAGCAGCATAACACATGACGCATTTGCCACCAACTGCGAGACGGCGAGAATAAAAAGGAAAGGAAAAATGATACAGTTTTCCGGGCTCGCTGGCTGTGACAGCACGAAACTCACACACAACTCCTCTTTGTCAAATAGCTGCCGCGTGGGCAGTCCGTGTGGCAAAGCTCCATGTAACAGTGTTAGTTTCTTACCACCACCAATGTTATGGGAGTCACAGAGTCTTGGGCGAGCAATTTGTGTGAGTGTGTGGAGCATCCTCGGCTTAGTGGCTATTCTTCACTTGGTAGTGCAAACTCTTCTACATGCATCTTGATAAAAATTAAGATTCGAGCCGCCATTGTCAGCGCCTGAGATTTATGTAAACAGCACGCGGTTGTCCAAGCTGTCCAAGCTGTCCAAGCAGTCCAAGCTGCTGTTGCTGCGGACGTAAGCTATGTTGCAAGCGTTGCAAAACTGCAGCACAGCAGCAGCAATGTCAGTGCAGAAATTACCAATTGTGTGGAATTCCACATGGCGGCGTTAAAACTGACTATTCGTTGGGGCAGCATCTGCACCACTGATTCATTATAATTCACTTCACGCTAAGCACACAATGTGCTTGCATTATTGCAACACTCGGTTGGTCGATCGACTTGTTTTTGGGGTCGGATATGGATATGGGCGATGGAACTAAGGCCGCAGAAATCCGCACGGTTCAATCTTTTTTAAGAATACCGACCGACTATTGCATACGAAACGAAATTCATTTCACCCGGGGTACCCCACAAAAAAACAACATGATCGCGAAACGACGCCATCCACGACGACACTCGACAACTGAAACAACTCGTTTGCATGTGGCATCATTAAATTAGCGACAGACCGACCAGAGCGATTCCAGCATTCCAGATGCTGGTCTTAGTCGTGGTGTCCCATCATATGTAACTGAAAGTTCTGAATATAGAAGAAGTTAGTGATAAGTTGGAGAACTATAATAAAATATCTGTAGGTCGCACATTTTGTCGTTTGCTTGTTGTAAAAATATAATTTAAGGTACATCACAGATCGTAAATATTTACAAATAATCGATTTATGTATGTATTTAAAACAAATTTACATTAAGCAGATTGTGTTTCTCAAGATATTCTCTATTTTATAAATTTTATATGAATGTTTTCCATGGCAAACGAGCCTCGTCATACAACACAGTTTAAAAGTACACATATGATAGCTTTAATTTCATTCATAAAATCAACAATAAGATGTTGCATCGAACATGTTCGATAGCTCGAAGTGTACGAAAAATGATTTCAAGAATACACGTTTCTGAGTTAGAGATGTGACTAATGTGGTCTGACTCCGGATATTTTTTTAAATTAAACGAAATTAGTTAAAATCGTTTGCAAATCTGCTAAGAGGCTGGGGAAACTATATTCAATCTACATGCGAACAGATAATTACATTTAGATATTCTATGCAATTATAATCAAATGGTATTTAATATAATTAATAAGACAACATATTAATAAGCCGCTTTTGTCACTGATAAACTTTATTTGAATAAATTTGTATTCTCTGTTTAGTTTATTAATTTAAGCTCACCTTACTAAAGATTAAACACGCACCCATCTCTAACTGCAACACAACCAGTTTGACCGCGTGTTGTTTTTAGCATGAAAGCGAGCGTATTTGTTGGTCCTCTCAAAACCCAAGATACTCTCGTTGTGAACAGACGTGCGGTGCTGCTAGCTGAAAATATGCGTTATAAACTGTGAACAATTCAACAACAAAAATAAAACAAAGTGAAAAAACTGTTTAACTTGTGATAATATTGTAAAAATTTTAAGAATGCCCAAATTTGTTTATGCGAAATAGTTGTATTCATATACATACATATGTATGAATTCGCCACACACAAGAGCTACGTTCATAAATATTTGATATCTATAATTTGGGATTGATATCTTATCAGTTTTGCAAGTGAAATTACTGTACAAATAAATTATTCATAAATAAGGAAACTAACTAGGCTGTTCTCTGGATTACGCGCTTTCCTTAATAAAATCTAGCCGAATTAATTCGCTATAATTATGGCAGTCGACAAAAAAGATCAACTATACATGCAATTAAATGCAGCGGAGCTTGAAGCCATCACCAAGAAAGGTAAGCTATTCGAAGACTGCTACCAATCTTTCAAAATGGTCATCAGTTATGCTATTTTAAAGTATAACATACGAATATTGAGCAAATGCCACCTGTTAACAATTTTCAACAAATTGGATTTTGTACATTCATAGACAAGAGTTTATGTTTATATACCGGTGCAACTTATATTCCGTTTACATTAGAACTGAAGAACAAAAGATACGAAATTTGAAGAGAAAGACAAGGATAGGAAGTTTCACCGTTACCATAGCGTGTACTGAATAGAAAGTCAAAAATTCTTGACTAGACGTCACTAACTTATTTACTCCATTGTTACTATTTGTACATAAGATCTGCATCAAAATAACGGTTCAACGTTAGCAATTTATAGTATTTAATGCTTTCAATCTTTTACTCGGTGAAACCACAATGATATCATCAAATATATGTACATATATAACTCTTATAACATAGGCCGCCAGCCCCTGTTTCGTTTTTCCGTTGACTTATATTCGCTATGCTAAGCAGAAAACAAATCAATAAGTTATAAACAGTTTTCATAAAAGTAACGCGCAGGAAATTGTTGTGAGGTTTCGTTAACAAGGTTAATGACAGAGCTAAGTAAATATAATTTCAAAAACAGCTGTTACCATATTGTTTTTACGGTATCTGAGGCAGTAGCAGCCAATTACCCATTAAAAAAATTGCCATGTTTCTACTTATGACCAACTAGTAATAAATCTCTGGTCTTAAAACTTTTTACAAGCGAAAAGAACGTCTGGCAATGTGTTAGGCAATATACAGCTGTGTACAAAATCTAAATAATAAAGTATAAATCATGCTTTACTAATAAACAAAGGTTTTCATTAAAGCACGCGCCATTACTACACTTTACACTGTCACCCATTTCGCTCCGGAAAATTTCATCTCTTATAAAAAGTTATCTGGAATCGCAAAGTGAATCGCAGAAATATCAAATTTCAAAAACGAGTCGTAAATGTAGTAAGAAAGGTGCATAAAGTAAAGCAGTAAAATCGAGAGCAGCATAAAGTAAAACAGAAAAATCGAGAACATCATAACCGAAATAAGTTAGTTAAAGAAATTTAAGTTTTTTTTTTCAAATACAGCTGTTTAGTGTGCAGACTAAGGACTTTAAACTGTCTACCATTTCGCTTTCATATTGATTACATAGTGCAGATATTCTTTTTAAATACATTTATTTTCTTCGCGATGCTATTTTCATATTTTTGCGTCGCATTGCTTACCAGTAACAATCCGACACACGTCACAGTCAAAGACGGCGACGGGGCCAACCCAAGAGGGCGCCGTTTGGCAATCACATTTAGTTTTTAGGATTCAGCTGTCTGTCGCCCTACCACAGGTTTCTTAGTTTAGCCCAAGGGGAATGACTGCCAGCTACTAACGCCTTGACTGCTGCAACTAACATAAGGCTGTTCTGAAGATACATTTCAAATATTTTTTGTAATTATTTTGACGTGGCTAGCAAAGCTCTTGGTAAAATATTTATTTTAAATGGCGGGGAGTTATTGACACTTTTGTTGTCATTGATTCTCACTTGCAGTTTTTGGAAAAAAATGATCAAAGACACAGCTAGACACCAAAATGTGATGTTTGGCTCCATCTGAAAATTGGTACTTTAACTTGATAAAAATATTAGGAAACTCCAACCACAGAACTGGGTATAGAGAATATCGTAGTCCAGAAATTTGTTATCAACTAACTTAAGTTGTAAGTCAATAGTAAACACTCCTTTGGTTCATTCATAAAAAATGCAGCATCATATTACTATAGCTAATACAAGATCATTGTCTAATGCCCTTACACTACTCGTGTAGACAAAAAGTGATAAGCATAGGCTTCCCACACACAGAACCCTGACAGCTTTGCAACAAGCCGTCCGTATAAAGTAGACACTGTATGATAACCTTTGGATGACTTTCAGTATGAATACTAGGTTTTTAGCTGCCTCATACATTTTAAGTATGCCTTTTTTTAAAAGTTCATTTTATTGTAATTCAATCTTGGAACAAAAAAGCAAATTATATCTAAATGGCTGAGATTTTGTCAACAGTATTCACAAGACGATATTTGTGTTTTAAATTTGCAAGAAATCTCTATAAGGCAATTTTCTTAGCTTAACACTAAGATAACACGTGAAGAAACAGAACCCCAGTCAGATAATTGCATTCGAAAATAATTGATAAAGGAGAATTGTTTTTAATTATATTGTAAACGAAAGAGCCTAAATTTCTACCACTAGCTTTACTTAATATTAGTATATGCATATGAGTTCAGACAATGTCTGTGGCTCATATATTCTTTTTATCGAGTTAACATTTCTTCACTTGTGTACCATCGTACAATGCGAATGTGTATCAACTAGTATTTATATTACTAAAACTAGACAATGAATATAAGTTTACGTACTTAGTTAGCTACCATTATTTGTACAGCATGTTTTTGCAACGTCTATCGCTAGCTTGAATTTCGCTTTGCTGTTTGCTGATCTAAATTTAGCAAAGATAGCAAAATAATGTGGTTATAAATAGTTGTGTCAACATGCAAAACACATCAAGTCACATGTGTCTATGCGTGTGGCTGCTTTTGTTAAGATAAACATCGTACAAGTGTAAAAACGGAGAGTTTTCGAATGTGCAAGTTAATTTAATGCTGATTCTTATTACTAATTATGAAGACTATTAAAAAATCCCACACAATTTCTACAACTATTCCAGTGATTCAAAAATATTCATTAAAAGGTCGCCAATTCGTTAAAAATTCAAAAGTTAAGGTTGACACAGCGTCAGTATTTGATTTGATCATTTCCATTTTTAAAAATCTTGTAAAGTATTCTAAAAATTAGATAAACCGAAAGCAAAGGATTTCGAATACACATTATCCTGGGTAAACAAATATTTCGTTGAAATTCATTTTAATGCACTTGCACAGCCTATATTCGGAAGATTAGCAATTCATGCATAATTTTTTTAACTAAGTATTGTGGAGGTCAATGGTAGACAGAACAAAAGTCTGGAAACTGGTTTCGTTTTTGTATACTTGTACTTGAATTTACATTTTCGAAGCTTTATTTATATATACTTATATGCATGTACATACATATATGCCTGCCCGACCAACCAAAATATGACACAGTTGCTTGAGTTTCGGAAATAAACAGTAAATTGAAATGTAGTCGGTAAAGGATTCATGTACATTTATATAATATGTACAATACATGACAAATTTGGAAACATACATATTTGTTACACTCAATCATTGATAATCAACTAAGCTTAATCGCACAAAGGAGCCTGCAAATTAGCGTTTCTAGTGTTTATTGTAATTGAAAAATTTCACCTACATAGCGTTAGCCTATATCCGATTGATCAAAACGTTTATAAACATTACTATTGTATTTATTAAAAATATAATATATTATATTTTTTCATATATATTTTTTAGCTACAACATTCTATCCTCATTCTTTTCCCAGATTCTCCAAGCTCAAACGATCGCGACGCTGGTTTTTGCTCTGCAAGCTCTGAAAGCGAAGGCGGTGACGATTTGCTGCTGGAAAATGTACGCACTGGTAGTCCCGGTATCGGGTCCACCAAAGACTATGGCGAAGTGGATGAAAAGTCGATTGTATTGGTCCGCAATAAGCGCAAAAGCATGGAGCCATCAAAAGTCGTGGAGTCGGCATCGCTCTCAGAAAATTATTCTCCAAGATCAATGGGTAATTCGTGTATGGCAGCTTCAGGTCCCCTCAAGAAACGAATACGTTATACTTCGTCAGCTGACTCGGCTGTGATGTTGACGCCACCATCACCGTCTCTTCCATCCCCACCACACATGAGTATCAGCCATTTACCGTCTGCATTGGAGCATGCGTGGGATTCTAGTCAAGCGTCATCACGTGAAATAATACCAAATCCTGCACACATTTTTGTACGTCATCCCGGTGTCACAACGTTACATCGTTCTTTTGGTTACACAACACAACCAGAGCAGCAAGAACCGCTGGCATTAGTTGCCAGATTTTCGCAGTCTAGGGAAAGAGAATCAAATGAAAGCCAGTTGAATTCTGATCTTCACAGTGATAAGCTGAAAAAGATATCTACACCATCTATTGAAGTTTCTCTGGAAGAAAATGATGGGGACACAAGAAAAGATACCCACAGTGGCTCTCAATCCAGACCGCAGCAACGTAACTATAAGAATATGACTCGTGAACGGAGGATTGAGGCCAATGCCCGAGAACGGACGCGCGTACATACGATTTCAGCAGCTTATGAGACCCTACGTCGTGCTGTTCCAGCCTATGCCAGCTCTCAGAAACTATCAAAGCTCTCTGTGCTGCGTGTGGCCTGCTCTTACATACTAACATTGAGTCGCATGACCGGCCAGGACTACAGCTCGGATCAATCAGAGCCGACAATTGCTGATTGCATCGAGGCTATCACTTCAACAATTCAGACCGAAGGCAAAATTAAGCGCAAAAAAGACGAGTAAAAGGCGCTAATAATTAATTCTTGTTCTTATTATTTTTATTTTCTTTAATTTTGAAAAGACAATGTGACTGACTTATTACTTGTAAATGTTTATATAGTGTCTTTTAGTGTCGCCCTAATAGTTCCTGTGCAGGCCATTGTGTACTTGACACAGCCGATTAAAATATAACACTTAATTAAACTTGGAGTCCTTTGGTCAAGACGCCTTATAAATGTTCAAAGCTTCTTTAATAGGTTCTAATATCTTAGTTTCATAAAATGGGTTAAACAACAATGCTTATCGGAAGTAACTTTTGTAAATATGTATAACTTATGCATGTAATGTTATATTACCGTAATAAAATATTTTTAGGATGCAATACATGCATTGTGATCTTATTTTTAATTCGATTTTAATGTAAGAGATATATATAGTCGAAAATGGCTTTTATAGTACAAACAATAAAGTGAAAAATAAAATGTAACCATATTTAAAAGACAATAATTATAGCTAAAAGAGAGAAATCAATAAAACTTAAGACAATAATGGTCCTTATTTAAAATTTTTATGGTAAATTTTTAAAATTAAATAATAGTATTAGTAGATCATACTTCCATATGATTTTTTTGAGACTTACCCCTTGAAATAAAATCAATTAAAAGTCACTATAATTAAATTATGTGCATTGTGTGCTACATACATAGATTTCATTAAATTAGCTCGTCTGATTGTTCGTTAGCCTAGAAATTTTCAGTTTTTAAGTATTGTAAAAATAAATCGTTTAATGTAAAGAAATATAAAATGATATTTTGAGTAATTTACCAACATGTAAATAGAACATCCATAACCGATAATCTCATTTAATAAATGTATTACAAATACATAAGTGCCATAAAAGCAGAAGGCTTAAATATAAAATTGACTATCATACGAAACTTGTTTGTGTTTCCATGTAGCTGGGGTGACCCAATACTTTCTTTGGTGCGAGTGCACCTATAGCATTGGATTCAAGCGGTAAGGCCCAAACGTGTAGGTAGATGTGTTGGGGTTATATATTTTTTATATGTTAAATAATCTTATCAGTTCACAACAAGCCATTTGGCTGGAATATTGAACGAAGAGTGAGATTTGAAGTACAACAGGTGCGCATAGAGAACGACAGAAGGCCGGTTCAAGTGCACTGACGAGCTCTTTCGGGACACAAGAGCTAACCACTTATCAGTCACAAAATTATATACATACATACACACTATATTGGCAGCTAATCTAACCAGCGAGCACAAGGAGTTACGATATTGAGTTCGCATAGTTGGTGCACGCGTACTTATGACACATGTTAAAGATATGCAGTTTGTCTTTCTTTACCATGCATCTACTTGACCCAGTGTGCAATAGTCGGTTTACATTACATCAGCTTTTAATCCATAAAAACTGGTTAATTAGAACAAGCTGTTGACTGTAGTGAGTTTAAAAGGCAGGTGTTTGAGTAAAATGTGTAGTATTTACATGTATAATGTTTAATAATTACTTATTTATATTGTAATTATGGGAAGTTTTTGCAAGTAAACAAATATTAGGATCACTGATAAACAATGCAATCTTAGGATACAAATATATATATAAAATTTCATTATTCCGTTAAAGCATAAACCAGAAAAATAGTATGAAGCAACATAAGTACTATGTATGAATATGAAAGCCCATTACTGTTATCTCTCTTGTGATTATGAAGAAAAAAATTTGACTTCACATTCTATAGCTAAATATTGACGTACATAAATATTAAATTGGAAATTGTGGTTTGAATGATTCAGCAAACTTGCTATTTAGATCAGTAGCCTAACATATATGTCGCCTAACATACATATGTTTATAGTCATAAGTTAGAATACCTAACCTCGACAAAAATATAGTCAAATCCTCAGAGCTTATTTACTCGTACGAGATTGCGTATTTAAGCTTAGAGCTTTTAACTATGGGTTTGCTTACTTTTATTAAGTTTGAGCAAGTATACGTTATAAATTTTACGTGCACATAAGCTGATGTAATTGCGACAATCGATTGCAACTTTATTACGTGGCTCTGAAAATACAATCTGAATATTTCTCGGCTAATTATTATCAATTTCCTTAATGAAAGTGAAGGTTAAACTAGGTGATGTTCAGTCTATTTTAATTTTCAATTAATTATTAAATTTAGTAATTTTGTTTCAGAAAAGCATATTTGTTTGCGGTGTAAATTGTAAATTGTTTGCCATTTAATTTTGTTATTTAATTGTACCTGACCATCTTCTTGTTGTCGATAAACCAATCCATTTCTTTCTTACTACTATTATCGGGCTTAAATATATATTTTAAATATCAGCCTGGAATGTGTTTCGAGAGCATGCACTAAAATGATTTTAAAAGCAAAATAATTGATGCAATCATTAAAAGACATCAAAAATTAATGAAATAAATCTTGGAAACGCATTAAAACGCTTCAAAACTAATTTATATTCCGTCAACGCAACAAATGGCAAGAACGCATGGCAGGAGAACAAACAAAATAAAATAAGTAACAAGCGGGAAAGCTATCATCGCGCCGAAGATTTAGTACTCTTGAAAACTGCCGATTCTCATTTCTTCTTATTTTCTATATGATCCTCTTTCTCACCTTCTCTGATAACCCTAAACTACTGATATGAAAATGCTTTGAGTAGCAGTCAGCATACTCATAATAAAACTTAGTTATGTATATCAACAAAACTTTTATATACCTGTTTTTATAGTTCCTGCAATGACACGAAAATTCTTTAGATAGCATGCAGCGTGCTCCTTATAATAAATGTGATATATTTACATACATAAAAAAAAATTTATAAATATATGCTTCGTAATTATTTAAATTATTCGCCGATTTTAGTAGAGATTTTACTCTTATATTTATTTTTATCACATTGTGATCCATAAATACTTTTCATTGCGTTACATATTTTATAACAAAATTATATTACTTCATGCTAGAGTATAGTAAGTATCGAACCTATAAATGCCGCCGAATGCGTTGCTTACCGATATTAATAAGATTTATTTTCACAATAAAAAAAATCCGTGGTGCTTACAGAGACACAACTCTTCTTTGCCAGTCAAAGAGGCCCATACATACATACATACTTAATATGGATGATAGTCGCAAGACACGTCGGCTGCATTAGTACACTAGTGTACTACACTAACCACAAAAGATGTTACGGAACGTCTACTGTCAACGCAAAAAATTAGCATTTGTGTAACCAATTGAAAAACTGCTTCAATTTGCTAGCGATGAAATGTTGATTTTCACACAGATATAAGGCATGGTACTAAAAATAGACTCAGGTTCTTTTATATAAAAATGGCAAAGTGTATCTACTATCTTTAAACAGAATTTTTTAGACAGACGCACAAATCGATTTTACTATTAATGTCGATTGTGCATGTACAATTAAGCAACCTCTCTGCAGAATTTTTCAGAAGAAATCGCTTTTATACAGAGCCCTCAATCTCTTTTTTAAGAATTGAAAAACTTGATTATTTATTCGTTTGCTACTATTAAAATAGTAAATACAAATTTCTTTATACATATGTCATAGTATGTGTTAAAACTGTATACTCATATATAAATACATACTAAACATATACACATACAAATATGGGAAACAACAGCTGGCATCGTTTAGTTAAGAACATCGAAAAGGCAAATTATTTGCATACTGACGCCTAAATTGCACGTCAAGTCAAAGTAGCTTGGATAGAGGCTAGACAGTGGTGCGGAAAGAGTTGACTGTGTGCATCGGAACGCACGAAACATTGGCGACCAGCTAGCAGCATACAATTGTCATTCCTAAAATAAAACAAATAGGAATAATACAATAAAGACTCGGGGATACCCCAAACCCATTCATTTATCCAACCCATGTCAAATATTTGTTTAAAATTAAAAACTTCTAATTAAAAAAAATGATAATTTTCAAAAAATTCTTACTTGAAGAATTGATTTAATAACAATTTGTTACATTAATAGGCGCTAGAAAATTATCACTTAATTGTACATAATTTATAATGAATATCTGCCTGTACCTGGGGTTCTTTTGGTTCTTCGTTAACAGTGTAAGCAATTTATAACCTTAAGGTATGGTTCTCTTTCTAGGGAAGAGCACATTGAGTGTGCAAGGTATCTCGTAGTCGAACCCTGTTTACTTAAAAGTTGTCACTTTTTAAGTACGCGTTGGTCGCCACAAGCATATAAACAAGTTATAGCCATAAGTTAAAATGATGGTGAAGCCTAGGCATTGGCGCCACTCAAGCAACTCTTGGCAACTCCATAGCAACAACGTCAAGTTGACTGCCCATCAATTTTACTTAACTGCCAACGACTGACCACTGCGACGCCGGGACTGCTAATTGTGGAAGAGCAACACCTGGTCGCAACACCCAGTCAGTCAGGCAGTGTACAGATACTAGAGCAGTCGCAGCCAGTCGTAACGTAGATTAAGAGTCCACCCACACAGTGCAAACTTTTGCCCTTAGACTATCCAACGCCCATTGTCGTGGCGAACCAAGTGATGCTTATCAGCACACCATAATTTACACGTTTGCGCAGATGCCGGCGGTGGCCAGTTTACCAAACCAGTCAAATCGAGGCCAGTGCAGTTGGACAAGACGTAATCCTAGTCGTACGGAAATAAGACATGCACCGTGCATTTGTGCCAGGCGTCAGAAAATTCACGCAACGTGTCACAGAATTGACCCATGCCTACGTTCTCTACTTAAAGTAGCACTTTGCAAATGAATTACTGAGGTTCCAGTTATACTTTTCTATCTGTTGTCATTTGAAGTTCAGCGTCTGCAACTTCTGTCAACTCTTGTGAGGTTATTTATATTAAAGCTGATATAAATCAAATTAAATCATTGACAATTGGCAATCAGCAACAGTTCGTTGAAAATGTAATCTTTATTTATATAATGAATATTTTCTGACGTACTCCGCTTATTCGAATTTTTCTTGCTAATATACTAATTTGGGTATGGCATGTGAGTAAGGACAAGAGAGGAATCTGTTAACAAGATGCGTAACGCTTATGTAACTACAATAAAATAAGCGCGGTGCGAGCTATAGAAGTGTTAAAAACTCCCATTGATTGTGCAAAAACAAAGCAGACAAAATTAAACCAAACAAAATAAATGAAACAATGTTGTCGCATTGAAATTGATGAAATTTTTTGTTGCATCGTGAACCGAAATTTAAAGATATAAACAAAAAAAAAACACGTGGTAAAACAAAGCAAAGAAATACACACCATCCAACTAGTATCCAACCGAAACGCCGAAAAAGGATGTGAACGATCTGCCCAACTACCATATAAAAAAATATGCAATCAGGGCTGCTGAAAGATTGATCTCGAGCGATATTCCAAGAAACTGGGAGCTCGAACAGCAGTCCCTCTGGTCGCAATGTACTTTGAAAAGATGCAGGATCTCAGCTTCAACAGTAAAGGAACGAGTTTTAGGCCGTATTGTGAATTTATCGCTTACACGAAAAGACAACTTCGGCGGTAGAATCACTAACTATATACTATAGGCAACAGAAACAACAAAATTTAGGTTTTGAGGCTAAAACAAGAAATAACAACCTCCATACCTTCGACTGGTGATGATTGAATACCCTTTCGATTAGTGATGTTAATCTAAATTATGGATTGAGTTTAAAATCGAATTGTAGGTATTTCAGTCATTAGGTAAACAGTCATTACTCCGCTTTATACATATTAAATTTGGAAATTTCTATACATTGAAGAAGCATATAACCGAATTCTACAGCAAATATCACAACTGAAGTCCTATTCAACGCGTCCTTGGTGCATAAATGGATGGTCAACGCTGTCAACAAATACGAAAAGTTCGTAATTGATTCTGACAGAGCTTTAACTGAAACAGTCAGAGTTTATTTCGCGGGATTAGCAAAGGACTGCAAGGCACATATCACAAAAAGTGATTGATTTCATGATGTGTTTTCTGTACGAATCAGGTAAGGCAACTGTTGCTGCTTCTTTCAAATATCTGCGCTCCTATGCTGGATAAATTTTCGCGGACTTTTTTTGACAGCGTGTAATTCGGTCGCAACGCGGCTATTATTTAGGACTGGAATATTGCGAGTGGTGTGCTGTATGAGAAACAAGTTGCATTCCGTTGACCATTTTAAACAGTTGACAGAAGCAGTTGATGTAGCAATGACAGAGAGCAAAGCCTCAATTGAGATTTAATTTAGAATGTTGCTGTTCCTGCCGCACTGCAGAGATATTGATTGGCCTGTGTACTATGAGACTACACTTCACAGTTGGAATATTGATAAGCTACTTGACGCCGCAATAATGGTAACATCGACGACGTACTTTTCCAACTGACTAACTGGCTAATCGCGGGACACTAACCACCCTGCCGAGTGCCACATGTTTTTAACGACTACATTGTCACTACATTGAAAATTCTAAAATTCAGCTAAAATATATATAAAAACCATTTTGTAGTTGGAATGCATAATTTGTATAAAACAACACCTTAAAAAATCATCCCAAACTGAACAAAAATTTTAACTTGTCAAGTTGCTAGTTCAAAAAGCTGACCAACTTCAAACTCTTCTATCTTTGCGAAAACTGATCCGATTTGCAAGCGGAATGTCATTTTGGTTATGGTTTCGGGTTTAATTTCATTCTGCATTAAAATTTTGTTGATTTCATTAAAATAATTTTTTTCCACAAAATATCCATTTTTTAGCAAAGGGTCCCCCCTGTGCTTTTTCAAAAATTCAAAATTTTAAATCTCGAGTTTTTATTTTTAATCAACTCCTTATGTCATAATTAGTATTAAACAACACTTTAAATTTGATTCTGAGACTTTTCATTTTTTTGTAAAAAATCATCCAAAAATGAACAAAAATTTTGACTTGTTAAGTTGCTAGATCCCAGGGCTGACCAACTTCAAACTCTTCTATCTTTGCGAAAACTGATCCGATTTGCAAGCGGAATGTCATTTTGGTTATGGTTTCGGGTCTAATTTCATTCTGCATTCAATTTTTGTTGATTTCAATAAAATAATTTTTTGCCACAAAATATCGCTTTTTTACCAAAGGGTCCCCCCTGTGCTTTTTCAAAAATTCAAAATTTTAAATCTCGAGTTTTTATTTTTAATCAACTCCTTATGTCATAATTAGTATAAAACAACACTTTAAATTTGATTCTGAGACTTTTCATTTTTTTGTAAAAAATCATCCTAAAATCAATAAAAATTTTGACTTGTTAAGTTGCTAGATCAAAGAGCTGACCAACTTCAAGCTCTTCTATCTTTGCGAAAACTGATCCGATTTTCAAGCGGATTGTCATTTTGATCATGGTTTTGGCGCAAATTTCATTCTGCATTCAAATTTTGTTTATTTCATTAAAATAATTTTTTTCCACAAAATATCCATTTTTTAGCAAAGGGTCCCCCCTGTGCTTTTTCAAAAATTCAAAATTTTAAATCTCGAGTTTTTATTTTTAATCAACTCCTTATGTCATAATTAGTATTAAACAACACTTTAAATTTGATTCTGAGACTTTTCATTTTTTTGTAAAAAATCATCCTAAAATGAACAAAAATTTTGACTTGTTAAGTTGCTGATCCCAGGGCTGACCAACTTCAAACTCTTCTATCTTTGCGAAAACTGATCCGATTTGCAAGCGGAATGTCATTTTGGTTATGGTTTCGGGTCTAATTTCATTCTGCATTCAAATTTTGTTGATTTCAATAAAATAATTTTTTGCCACAAAATATCGCTTTTTTACCAAAGGGTCCCCCCTGTGCTTTTTCAAAAATTCAAAATTTTAAATCTCGAGTTTTCATTTTTAATCAATTCCTTATGTCATAATTAGTATAAAACAACACTTTAAATTTGATTCTGAGACTTTTCATTTATTTGTAAAAAATCATCCTAAAATGAACAAAAATTTTGACTTGTTAAGTTGCTAGATCACAGGGCTGACCAACTTCAAACTCTTCTATCTTTGCGAAAACTGATCCGATTTTCAAGCGGAATGCCACTTTGGTTATGGTTTCCGGTCTAATTGCAGTCTGCATTCAAGTTTTGTTGATTTCATTAAAATAATTTTTTTCCTCAAAATATCCATTTTTTTTTCAAAAATTCAAAATTTTAAATCTCGAGTTTTATAGTTTAATCAACTCCTTATGTCATAATTAGTGTAAAACAACACTTTAAATTTGATTCTGAGACTTTTCATTTTTGGTTATGGTTTCGGGTCTTATTTCATTCTGCATTAAAACTTTGTTAACTTCATTACAAAATTTTTTTGCCTCAAAATATCGATTTACCATTTTCGAAAAAGTTAGGGAAAGCAAGTTAACTTTTACTTTCCCTAACTTTTTCGATAATTGTAAATTTTAGATTTCATCTTTTAACATTTAATCACTTAACTGAACTTAATTCTGTGTAGTGTTTCCTTAAGTTAGACATCAAAATAAGGTAACAACAACCTTCAACTGATGCAACTGTTAACATCATCAATGAGGACAAATTGCAGAGTTGATCGAGTATGTATAAAATGCGTAAGTGGATCATCAAAAGAGACAATGACTTCATTGGCTTTGACCAGTAGGAGCACGAGTAAACAGCATAAAAAATATGAAATTAATTATTAATAACATCTCGCAACGACAACAAACGCATCAAGCAATATGACGGATGCTATACCTGTTATTAATTACCACACGCATGGAGTAGCAAACAAATGACAGTTGATTCGAGATTTTATGTAAAGGTAGCTCCAAATTGGACAAAGCTTTCTTATTCATTAATTTCTTTTAGCCCAGAACTAAAAAAGTTCAAAGATATTAGAAATTGACAATTTCTGCCCGTATGAGTCGCCATATCTTAAAGTTCTAAAAGTTAGCGAATCTAACTCTAGTGGTAATACTCACTATTCGTACCATATTTATTTTTACACACTTTGATTTTTATTATGGTTATTAAGGTACTGGGCATTTAAGAGTCGAGCACTCGACTGTATCGTTTTTACATGTTTTTTTGTCAACGTTTTAAATGCCACAGTGGTGGTGAAGCGTTTAAAATTTCAACAACATGCCACGAATGAGTTTATTTCAGTCCTACCATGAGCGCATAATTAATTCTGAGTTTGATTAATTACAGAAAATGGGTCCAGCCAGCAAATTATCTTATCACTCTATCGAAAGGCAAGTCCATATCAAGTTTTCAGTATGGACTCAATTGATTTTAAAAATTTATGTATACGAAAATTATGAGAGCTCTGTTGTATCATAAACGAATTAAAAGTCTTCCATTTGAAAAACTGTTTAATCTGATTACATTAAAAGAAGGACTCAGATCACCCTACTTGGTATTTTAGGAAATAGTGATGCACAGAAAGGCAAAATATCTGTCTCAAGAGCACAGTACACGTCAATGATCCACTTCATTAATAAATGGAGACAATGCATGCGTATCACGTCCGAACTTTAACCATAAATAATATAAATTTTTGCCTTGCTGTGGCTGAGAAGAGACTGCCTTTCGCAACCTTGGGAAATATTTAGCGTCTACTCGACGTTTTCGGCTATGCCCATTTTGATCCTGTTTTTTGTTGCACATGCCAAAACAATGTCAACTGTCTTGCTCAACACATGCAGACATAAACGTCAGTTAAGCACAGCAGCAGGCCGCAAACAGCAGTCAGCATCGCAAACTGGCAGAAGGCGACTTTAATCGATTATCATTTTTAATAATCAATTGTAGAGGACTCTTTCAGTCCCTTTTAGTCTATATGTTCTTATTATGGGCTGCGCTTGACTTGACAGCGCGTTGACATTTATGACTTGAAGACCTGTTTGAATTGCTCTGCACTATTTGCTATTTTAATTGCAGAAAAATATGTATGTACTCGATGTATCTTTTTTTTTTTACAATATAGTAATTTGATATATGCTGATACTGAGCGTAATATTTAGAAATTTGGCATTATTGGTTAAAAGATTAAGATAAGATAACACACATTTATGTCTTTAAGATTAATATAAATATTTAATTAGTGCATATGACACCGACAAAAGTTACAATCATTAAATAATTACATTTGAAATTACTTTGTGCAAGTTCTTACCTACTTTCATTTTATTGTACCTCGGCTAAGCCCAATTATAGATAATATACCTGTAAAAACACAATTTGGTTAGATCTTCATAAACTGTTGGCTAAGCTTCTCATTGTACTTACCAGATTTACCCCTGGAAATTTTCGCGGTCTCAACGAAAACATTCCAGAGCTTTACGTCCCCTCGTATGTTCACAATATCGACATCAGCGGGATTCATTTGATGCTTGAAAGTCATCAGCAATTTGCTATTCACATATATTTCATAGCAATTCTTTCTACAGGCAATGATTATAACAAATGCTTTTCCTGGTTTCAAATAAGTATGCGTCCTGGACACTTCACGATTCACCCAGGCACCACTTATAAAAGCACTTCTGGTTATGTTCGCTTGTCCCGCCTTGGCGCGACTGTTCCGTACAAAACTTGGTCGAAATAATACCGACACAGTCGGCTGAGGCCAGATGTTAAAGCCACGCTGTAAAGCCACGCTGAAACTGTGTGGCATCATACGAACGCGACCTTCAATGCGCAAGGCTCGACCATCAGTCAGTTTTTCATCAGCCGGGATGCGACCGTAGAATGGTAATGCCAAATGGACTTGAGACCGTGAAATATGTCTATGGCTTAAAAATTTTGATGGAACATCAATGCGCAGCCAATCTAATGGTACAGTATGATTATCGTCGGACCAATGTTCATTAAAGAGCAACAAATGGGCTATAGAACGGATAACACGAATTGGATATTCCGTAACGTGGAAGCTATGTATTACTATATCGGAGACATCACCACATACATTGACAGCGTCCAACCATCTATATGGCATACGATAATCATACTTTGCATAGTGGTAGCCATTTACCGAAATATAAAACGATTCTCCGGTAAGCAGCACCTGCATCCAGAAAGATTTCCCACGCTTTAATTGAAATGGTAAATTCGATGAGTTTTCTTCAGGTCCCCACTTCCCCATTAGACGAGAGTTGCGCACTATGTACTTTTGCGGAAGACGCGGTCCAATCTGCAGAATAATATCACAACTATCATCGCGTTCGTCTTTCTGCCTAGTCAGAAAGTCGATAGCAAAGTGCTCACAATCGATTAGAATTACACCGTGAAATATAAAACTGAGGCCAGTTCTTGGCGGCTCAATCAGCTGAAAGTGTGTGTGCTGACCAGTAGCGCTTCTTTCCTGGTAATACATCGACATAGCATCCAAGTCGCGCCGCAAGGCAATGGTCCGAGTACCTTTGTAAATATTCATTGCCTTGCAATCAATAGCTTTTAAAGAATATATTTATGACGTGTGATGGAATTTGTTTACTATACTAAAATAATTTTAACGAAATGTGAAGTAAGTAACTAATACAATTACATAACTATTTAAAATTTAGTATTTGTTAACTGAAAAAATGGCTCCGCCTATGTTTTGAGAATGAGAATAGTCAACACAGTCTGCAGTGTCATAACAAACTGAATTTTGACAGGATGAATATTTAGCAAAAATGTACGTTTGCTATGAATATTCTTATTGCAGATGCAGATACAACTTATTTTGCAATATTCATCTGTTGCTGACCAATGAGTATGCAATAATTATAGCAAACAGAATTTGGAGAGACTTAATTCATAGAACATAACTCTATTTGCTGAGTTATTCAGTCAACGACCAATATAATAAATCTTCATTAATATAATAAAAAATTAATGTATTTAAGAGCATAAAGAAATATAACGTTTGAATAATACTTCCACCGATTAACAATTGAACAATGTCTAGCTGTGTATTACTTAACTTTGTGTATCCCATAAGCTTTATTAATTAAAACTAGATTTGGCGCATTTGTTAGATAAAACTGAAAGCTTAATTTATATCATTAAATGGTTTACAGCTTAAGATAAGCCTACAAATTATCTGCTTATAGGATGGTTATAAATATTTTAATAATGCTTATGACACTGACAAAAGTAATAATCATTACATAACTGGATACGTTCTTTATAAGAAAACATGTAAATCTAGAATTATATTATTGTCATTGAAGGCAATTGGTAAACACAATAACAATAAGTTTCAAATTTTGTTCGACTTATAGCAGATTTAAAAAAATAACTAAAAGACATCTGCGTACATAGGATTATGATAGATTCTCACATTTTTGCCCCTAATCAATGGATTGTGCTCCAGGGTGACATTCCAAAGTTTTACATCGCCCTGTATGTAAACCGTGTCCACAATATCTGGTTTAATGTGATACTTAAACTCGGTAATAAACTGACGATTGACATATACTTCAAAAGAATCCTTGGAGCACACAATTGCCAAGGTAAATGTACGGCCGGGTCTTAGATTCGTATCCAACTCGGAGCGTTCCTCTTGAGCCCAACCACTATTATACCAAGCATTCCGGCAAACCACGGCTTTGCCAATAGCACCACTGCTTGTTTGCGAGAAGCGTGGATTTAAATGGAATGCAATTATGGGATGTGGCCAAATATTCTGGCCCTGTTGCAAATTGATGTAAAACGAATGTGGCAACAGACGCACTCGGCCCTCAATCCTTAAGCATCGACCTTCTCTTAACGATTTGGGCGCCAGAGCGCCATAATATGGTAGCGTTAGCCCCTGGTCAGCGGCACAGTGATTGCTTTGTGGCGACTCGACAGACAGTTTAGCGGGAGCGCTGATTAGACACCACTCATGTGGTATATTGACAGTCTCCTTAACATTGGCATCAACCTCATCCGCTTCTGCATCTAGTTGGACATCAATAATGCGTGCTGAAGATTCGGGAAAACGTCTCGGATAGCTTTGAACCATAGTCCGCTCCATCTGCACATCCTCCACGTCACCTTTGACTTCAAGAATTTTAACCCCCGTATAAGGTAGACGGTGGGAATACTCGGCAAAATGTTGGCCATTTATCGATATCATGTAACAGGCGTCTGTAATAAGGACTTGAATTGTGAATTTGTCACCACGGCGAAGCAAAAATGGAAAAGCTGAGGAAACTTCTTCACGGCCCCAAACATCGTTAACTTTGGTGTTTCGTACAATATAGTTTTGTGGAAGGCGAGGATTGATGTGGAGAGCGACATCCCGTGGCTCATTGTTATACACAAAATTAATAGAAAATCTGCGGGTAAATAAATACATATTTTTAATGAAATAAGTATTATAATTTGTACTCATTGAACTTACCTCTCGCAGTTAACGGAAATCTTTCCGCTGAAGGTAAAACTAACACCTTCTCCAAGTTTTCCAATTTCATCGATATAATATTTCGGCTGCGCATCAGAATATTCATAATAGGAAGCCTAAAGTGCATTTTATTATTTTATGTCAGTAATAAGTAAATCGACAAGATTATGTTACAATGATGTCTCTCTTTATTTCTTTAAATACAGCAAAAAATGATAACAATGACATACTGAATGTTCTAAAAAATGGAAGCCTACTGATAATCCTGGTACGAATTTTACCCCTGTTACTACTTTATTTTAATAGAGTATTATTGTATACATTATAACATACACAAACTATGTCAAGTAACTGTCTTGAAAATTGTACGTATTTTGTTTTATTTTTAATTATAGCCAATGGTACAGTTACCAAAAAATCAATGCAAACTGTTTAGAATAACAAACAAACGTATTTTCAATTTTTCTCAAATGCTTTTTTTAACTGCTTACCTCATTTAAGCCACCCTTTCTTGGCTGGTGACAACAACAGAAGAGTTTTCTACAGAGGAGCTTAAAACACATTTTTTAAATACATATGTACACTCACAACGATTTAATAAGCTTTATTTTATTGTTTTTATTGTAAAAATTGTTTGCTTTTGTGACTATCACCTTCCACACTTTATACATTTATTTTTTTTGCATATGTACATATGCTGAACAAATATCACAGTTGGGATTCTGTTTATAATTTTTTTTTTAATTACGATTTTACGATTTTTGTGTATATATTCAGTTGTGCTTAGATTTTATGTGTTGCTTTTACTACAGTAGCTTCTAATTATTTTAATTTTCTCACATTTCGCGAGTGACTCGCCCCAAACGTCAATAAGTTATTGAAAGAGACCCAAAACAAAAGCGCAAGTGGTTGAAAGCTTAACTAAAACTATACCCGTATATCATATATACATATGGGATCATACGTACACCAATCAAAAATATGTTTAATGTCCTATTATTTTAAATAAGCCTTTAATATCACAATAAATATAATAATATATATCTCTATCAATTTAACAGAAAAGGATGTAGGCCTTCTTTATATGCCACCACTGTACAAAACAGCTGGACAAAAGCTTGGAGAGCTTTCTATACATATGTATGTGTATGTATGGGAAAGCAAGTAAGCGTCGTAAAGTGCGCTAAATGTCATATAAAGACGCAATAACTGAATCAATATGTAAAAGAAAACGATGAAACTTGTGACCCGACTATATCGTAAAACTATACCCTACAAACATATTGTGTACTTGTTTATATGAAAATATAATAATGTAAGACACTATGTATTTACGTACTTTAAACTCCTTGCCATCAACTATTTCGATGTCACTTAAGTAATTCATTTGCTGGTGGTCAAAATGTTCCATGGCCTGATAATACGTACTCGCCGCCTCAATGGCTGCAAAATCGATGTCTGTGTCCCCAGCATGTTGCATGCTGTCTATTTGGTTGTTGACCGGCGGGTTTTCCTTATAATGACGCAACCAGTGCTTTCGACAATGAAAATGAAACAACTGTAGCCGACACTTTGTACGATAGTAACGTAAACTTTGGGATAAATTGAATTGGTTGTGCCAAAATGCATCCGACAGATCGTATAGCTCACGTAGTAGCAACGTTATTGCTGTCATACTAACGGGTGAACGGCAAGAACGTCACAATATTTTGTTCGTTGGATGCTTTTACGCTTAAGCTCTCTATGTGCTCACTCTCACTCTCCTTCTCTCTCACTCTTTGTATTCACTTTATTTGTTCACACATACGCATGCATATACACTAACACAGCCACACACACAGTCATCTCGTCGCATGTACTATCTCTCTTGGTTTTCGTCAGTCAAGTGCAAAAAAGATGTAGGAGCATTTTGCTGTTTTCGACTATTTCTACTAAAACGCGGTACGACTGCCAGGTGCTGCCACTTTGTGCTAAAGTTATCGACTGTTTCCTACGTGTGTGTTTAGTATAGACTTGTGTTGATAACGCCTATTCAATAATTTATACCCACTAAACAAAACATTAGTACACTAGTGTGTTCTAACAGTATGTTTGAATAAATAGAAAGTCGAATACAAATGTAGATATTTATATGTACACACATACTTACGTCACCAGCGGAGCCACATATAGGATTGTAATCACCACTGATATAACAATTATCTGCATGCTTACGGTTTCCACAACAGCATCTCATTTTACTGATCTAAACCACAAAAAAAAAATTACTAAAATGTTGAATGGGTTAAAGAATTCACCTTATCACAATTGCTACAATTCACACATCAACTAACAATATGATAGTCATAGATAAGAAATATGTTCGAAAAAGCTTTTCGCCAGATTTTCCTAAGCAATACTATGTGCAATATTTGCACAATACTTATATACATACACAGGTATTCTTACGTCACATCAATATTCTGTACTGCTGCTGATCAAATTTTGTACAACCGTCGCAATTCGCTAAATATTTTCGACTGATAATTAGCTTTTCATGTTGTCATCTTTAAACATACAAATATATGTATTTTGTACACAATTGCTATAGTTTTTCTCAGCTGCTGTGAAATCGTGTCATTCTCCGTGTACTCACAAACATTGTGTCAAATATAAAAGTCAAAATGTTCATAAACAAATATTTGTAAAAATTTGGTTGATAAGCACTTTCCATACAAATGATGTATTCAACCAAGGTTACCTTGAATTATTCTTTATAAGGAAGATTACAGCTGTACCGTAAAAACAATATTCAAATATTTTCCTGATTTTATGGAAACAATCCTTTCTTCTTGTTAACATTCAAACATGTATGATAACAATATTTTTAAAAGAAAAAGCAATTTTACATTACTCTAAAAGTAATTTTCCAATAATAATACAAGATAATTACCTTTAATAGCAAGTTTTTTAAAAGAAGCATATTTCAAAATAATCGTATGTACAATTCGGTTCATATTTAAGCATTTCGATTCTGTCAATATCATGTAAGTCATGTGTGCTTTTTAAAAATAATTAATATAATTATTTAATTAATATTATATTTTATATGTTGGTCGATTAGAACAAATCATTCATTTAACTCTTCTTGAGTAATAGTTAAACTATTTACAAATAAAATATGTAATGTGTACGCTTTGATTTATTTATAAATATTAAAAGTGTTAACAATGTCTGTGCATATTTTATATGTCAGACGCAGCGCGATTTGTTGTGTTTATTGAATTTTCTGATTGTAGCAGTTCATTGTAATCGTTATCGCTGCCGGGCTGAGCGAGTTCCCATAGCGTGCTGCGACTTCTGGACTGACAAAGCTTTATCGTTGCCTGGACTTTTATAATACTTGGACATCGTTTTGCTGGTGCGCGTGGGACGATTAATATGCTCCGTGGACTTTTCTGATTCTGTTTTTAATGGCAAATCATCATCTTCATCCCACCGCTCGCTTTTCTTCTCTTCAACACCAGATTCTTCTTCGTGAGCATCACTTTTTGATTTATTGCGGCTTCGACGATTGCGAGATGACGAAGAGCTTACATCCATGCGCTCTGACTTTTCACTAAAATTGTTTATATTTTATTAAAATTATTTGCAGGAATTAAAACACGGTTAAAAAAAAAGAAGCATTAGTTAAAAAAGCGTTTTTACTAATTTTTGATTCGAAATTTTAGATTATCAGAAATATACTTACTCCTTGATCGATAAATTGTTTTTTTCTGCAAGTTTTGCCTTACGCTTTAGCAGTTCCAGTTCCCTCTCAGCAATGGCCTTTTTGTGCTCCTCCGAGGATTCACCGGCGCCTGGCTTCGTGGTCGAGTCTGCCATCTGTTTGACAGGTTCCTCTTGCTTAACGCGTTTCAATTGTTGCTGCTGTTCTTGGGCCTGCTTCAAAGATCGCTTCAGTGCACTGCGCAATGTATCGCGTGAAGATTCCGGCGGTACGTTTTTGCCAGGCTGTGGTAATCCTATGGCTTCCAAAAGTTTCTGGCCTAAGGCAGACTTAACATCCGTTTTGCGAAAGTTTGCCGCTGTTGATTTATTGGGGATGTCTTTAGCAGTGCTGGCTCCATCATCGGTGGTACATTCCACTTCTTGATGGTCAAGTTTATCGCTGGAAATATTTTCCGGGACAGTGCTGGTAGGTGCTTGGGGAACTTCCATAACTGGTTGGCTACTTAAAGTTTCAACATTTTTACATAGATCGGAAGTACTGGTCGTCGTCTGCTTAGCCTCCTTGTCTTTGCATTGTTCGGGCTCAGTCTTAGGTTCATTATCTTCATTATTTTTGGCTATTGGCATTTGATCATCTCTTGCACTTATTTGCTTCGACATTTGCATAACGACTTTGCGTCGCTTAATTACGGGTCGCGTTATAAGAGGAGGTTTAGGTGACTTCTGTGGTGGAATCTTAACTGTGTTGACATCGCCAACATTCGCTGCTGAAGCGGATTCTAGTATTTGAGGTTCAGGCTCAACTAAAATAATATCTTCCAAGTTAATCGGAGCACTCGTTGTTGATGAACTGCGACTACGACGTTGATTACTTCGTTGGCTCTTCGATTCCTGCTGCTGCTGTTGTTTTAACATTGAAAGCAATGCCTCGTTAAGCGCATCGGCCGGATTTGAACCAAATTGTGAAATCAGCATGGCATTAATGTTAAGTAATTCTTTAGTAACATGAGCAGCATTCGAAGTTGTTTCTGTTTCAACGAGAGTTTCTGGAGCAGCCCGCGACTTTCGCTGTTGACGTTTTGAGATAGAACCTAATGGTTTACTAGGCGGGGATTCCTGATCTGTTGGACTGGAGGGCACCAATTGCACCGACGTCTCTGGAGGCAATTTATACATTGTACAGTCTCCAATCTTTTGCAGTTCAACCTTGTTTTGTGTTGGACTCACAGATGGCGATGGAGTTGTAATATTTGTACAGTTTGATTGCTTCTGCTGCTGCTGTTGAACAACATTCATCATGGGGCCTAGATACGGACCCAACAGCTGCGTTAAATCTGTATTTTGCAACAGATTGCTGTCTGACATAATCACCGCAAATTTGGAATTCTTTAATCGAGCCATTTGCTCCTCACAATTTCCAGATGTGACTGGCCATTTGAGGGCCTTCAGTATTAGCATAAGAAGATCTGGATCTCGAATAACGTTTCCCAGTGAAATGGCGTCAGTTAAACTGCTCATACTGGGTGGAGTTTTAGATTTGTTAACAGAAGAAGCCTGTGGAGTTGCATCGCTTGATTTTGTTGGCATTGGTCTAACTTTTTGTAATCTTGGAGGATTACTCTTTAATGACTCTTCTTTTTTTTTCTTCGGAGCAGCTATTATAATATGCTCAGGAAGTGCTTCTTCAACAGATGGCTCTGATCCATACAGCGATAAGTGTGGCACAACGGTGGTAGTAACCAGAGGACGGATGTTAATTTCTTCTGCGGTCTGACGTTGCTGAGATGACTTTAAAAGTGATACTTGTCCATCCCGTATGGCACTGATGTTACTTAAAGCATTTGTAAGGTTACGTCGCTTTTTTTGCAACACATTTGTTGCCAAATTTGCAGATACACCAACATTGTTAGCGGCTTGTGCAGTTGCAGTTGCTGGGGAACTTGGAGCAGCGAGTTGATTTCTGATATTCATGACCTTGCTAATTTCTTCATCTTTATAATCCTTATTAGCTCTAGTAGTAATTGATGGTGCAGCGGTGGTGCCTGTAATACGACCATGAGTCTGTATGAAGTTAATCACACCCGCTGGGGAATTTTTTTTTTCTGGGCTACTTTTCGGGATTTTGGATAATGTCATCTCCGGATGTAAAGGCGTCAACGACGGCGGCTGCTGTTGCATCGAACGTTGTGCTATAGACATTGGTGCTGAGCTATATCGTGTGTCCCCAAATACGCTATTGCGTCGAGTCGGCAGCATTAGGTTGTTAATTTTTAAGTTTACACGGTTGTGTGTAGTATATTGAGTTGTTTCAGCATTCGGTACGCATTGGAGTCTCTGCTGCTGCCGCGACTCGCGATCTTTGTTGGTCTGTCGAGTTAAACTGATAGCAACTTCATCACGGTTCTGATTGCCTGCCAGTGTAATGGTTGTCTCTGGCGGGCGTGTTAGCATTATGGGATGAAATGTATCATTGTCCAAGGTGCTATGATTTCTAACACTCTGGTTGGTTTCTCTAAGTTCCTGTACCGTCGCTGGCGGCCCTTGTGAAACTTTTGGAGCATTCCATCTTGCTGCGGTTGCCTCGCGCGCATGTTTGGGCTGCGAGAAAGACGGGAATGTAATACAATAAAATATAAATATTGACACATAAATGATAAATAATTCGTACCACTGTGCTTAGCAAAAAGTCGCGAAACACGCGCTGCGTGTGCTTGGCTATATTTGAGAGCGACGCGGTTGCTTCCACTTGCCGATAACACGATTTACAAAGTACTTTTGGTAGAGGGTCATCTTCTGCCACCTACATACGCAATGAAACGATCAAAATGATGTGAATATTATGGTGTATTAGCATAAAGCTTAGATCAATGCTGTAATAAAAGCAAGATTTTACTGCTACACTTCTTATTACTCTACATTTATTTGTATTCATATTTTTGTGACTGGAATTAATGATAAGACTTTTGAATCAGAGCCTTTTAAGTAGGAGAATACCGTTTTATCGACTGGAGATATTTCCAGCACTACACAATTATTTGATTTTAATTAGTTTAGTTAACAGGCAAACACTAAATCCCTTTGAAATTCGTTTTAATTTTATATCCCTTATTTTGACTTTTTAAACATAATTTAGAAATGGTTGAAAAAATCAGCTTTTAGTCCCACTAAATATTTATTTAGAAATATTCCTTCTACTAAAAATGCAGTTTATATTTTCCTACCACTGTAATACAAGGTGTAATATCATTATAAACTTTTGATGAATGTACATTTGAAATGGTATCCATATGTATGTGCATATGTATGTATGTTTGCATTGGTGCTCAACACACCAAGTACAAAGAGGAATAAGAAGTGCATAGAGAATGGAAGAGGTGAAACCAACAGAATTACAGTTTCTATCTATCAGCGTTTTCTTCTACATTTATCTAATAACCTGCACGCACACTGTAACAAAACTCTAGTCATCTTAAGTCGTTTGAATTGATGTGATTAAACAAGATTTTTCACTGCTTTTCATTGCTCGTTCTGGCTAGAAAAATTTTCTTTGCCTACTTTGCCCAATCTAAATTAGCGCCCACACACAAATACATTTAACAATGTATGTATGTATATACAAATGCACATACGTACATAAATTTTTTACAAAAGTATTCGGTTGTGCCCGCGTGTACGCAAAAACTATCATGCAAGTTTTAGCTGTGCTTTTTCTACCCTGTATCTACAGAAAGTGTTTGCAGGGTATGATAGTACATGCAAATGTTTCTTATTTGCAGAAGTGGTAACCCCGCCTAGTAGATTTTAAACATTTTTAACGGGTATACATTAATATTAACTCTTTAGCTTCGCGCCTGAGCATTTTATAGTCGAGACTATTACTTATTGTAAAAATTAGACCGATTCGTTTTCAGCTAAATTATGTGTACATATGTAAGTTTTAAGTCTTAAGACCTGTGCATTGTTAGGGGTGTTACACTTACGTCCAGAAAGAGATGTCGAGCTACTTTATCCTTTAGTCCCAATGTTTTGAAAATAAACACACTTTCAACGACCGAATTATTTTTGCACTTTGTGTTAGCTGCACAAATGCGACACAAATGCTCAAATTGTGCATCCATCTTTGCGCGCTAGTAACTTGTTGAGTATTATTATTACTGAGATTCTGAAAGAAAAATACTGAGTTTAATACATATGTATGTACATATTTATATTTTTTGTAACGAAATTATTTTACCTGAATTTTGTAATAATAACCAATTCGGCGCAAACACTGCTCTTATGTGAATACATACATATTAATGCGTCCCTCTATATGTATGTATGTATTTATTTTTAACTGCACTTTAAAAAAAACTGCAAATCCGCCAAACTCATTTCATTGCACCCGATTCACGCATTGCTCGCTTCACACACGCTTCGTTGTCATCAATTTGCACACACACACACAGATGTATATGAATACATACATATACAACATATACATATGTTTAAGTACATATACGTCCCCTACTGCAATGTGGCTTGCCTTGTTTACTATATTTTTATTTTTGTTATACTATTACAGTTTCGTGAAAGCGGCGAGCGCGTGAGAGAGAGCAGCCGCAAAATGGCAAAATAAAACAATAATCATAGCAACAAATAGTATGCGCATGTGAGAGCCCGACGATCGAAGGAGAGATATAGAGAGAGCGTATTGTGCTCTTCTTCTTCTTTCACTGCTGACACACACTCAACTAAAGAATTTTGTTTATTATTAGGTATTTATTACTTTGTTGTAATTAACAGCAATTCATTCTTGATATATCCCCTTTCCATTTGTTCCTTCTGTCATTTGTACAAACTACGCAAAAATAATTTCACCAACACTTGCGTTACGACGAACGAGCGAAAAGAAACTGAAAGAAAACTGAAAAAAACACATACATATACTCTACGATAGCTTGCCACACATACACTCTTGCATTGCAATCCACGTTGTTTTTGTTGTGTACGCCTTGCGTTGTGCCGCTGATTGTGTGAGTGCGTGTCTGACTGTTGTTTTTATTTAATACATACATATGTACATATGTATGTACGTACATACATATTTTATTTTGTGCTGTACGCTGAATTCATAAAAATTTTGCCTTTATACCAGTATACGTAAGTGTCTGTGAGCAGACATTTTAATGGCGTACAGCCAGTTTTCCGTTGTGTCGGTGGAACTGTTGCCATACATACATACAAGCCTGCATACATACATACATATGCATGCTTGTACATGCATACAATTATCTTATACATATAGATTCACATATATATATGTATGTGCGTATATATGCATACCATGTTTGTGTTTCTCTGATGTTGCTGTGTATTCTGTGGGGGTTTTCTTTTTATAATAAACTTGTTCTCTCGTATTTTGTTTCGTTTTACATTCTCTTGCGTACTCCATTCGTTTCTAGCTGTGTGTGTGTGCACACATGCATACGTACATTTGAGTGTGCTTGATCTTTATTTGTTTCTCTCTGCTTTTTCGTGTCTCACCTACATGCACCAATACCGCTGTACAAACTCACACACAATAATTATTCATTTGTATAGCATTCCTTTCGTTGCTGCTTATTTTGATATAATACTATTATATGTGTGAAGTATTTTTTTAAATATTAAACTGCTAATACCTATGTATGAGTATGTAAATGTCTTACATTACATAAATATGTATATATGCTCTAGTGAATATTTATGTACATACAAACATAAATTCGAGTACACATACATATGTACATACATATGTATAAAGAAACCACTTTCTAATTAACATTTAAATGTACTTAATAAGCAAACATACATACATATGCGTGTGTGCATGTATGTATGTAGTATATATATACGTTTGTATGCTAACTAAAAATGTGGCTGCCATTTTAACGTTTAGTTTTTTTAAGGTCTAAGTTTGTGTAGTGATATTTTAGGGATCAATCAGGTATTTTGAAAATTAAGACAACTGCATAAGTCTTTGAACATGAACATGAACATGCAAATATAAGTAAGGCAGTAAGTATTATCACTTAAAAGTATATACATATACTATAGTATATACTACATACATACATGTATCTGAAATGATACATAAGCGAATACGCCTGGCAGGCGAAGACAGAAATTTTAATTTTGTATGTACTAGATTGTTGCAAGATTGGACAAAATCTTGAATTTATTTTAAAACAAATATTTTTTAAATTAAATTTAAATGAATGCAATAAAGTTTGAATGAAAATATTAATTTTATAAAGCATATATTAAATTGATAATTTTTTTTCAACGGCAATTAAAAACCTCATCCACTTTATAAATTCAACAAGCTATCTATATAAAAACAATGCAGTTCCAATTCCATTTCCAGTATGTTTAAATAAAGTCGCATGAAAGTATGCAATACTAATACTAAGCTATCAAATTCCTGCGATTGTGCTATAACAATTTATTTAATTTACAAAATGCATTATTCGGTCAATTTAAAAAAAAATTCGTTTTGGCATGTAAGAGTATTTGGCAAGTTTGAGATTAAATAATTATAGCATAATCAGTACTAGTTTATCGGCAGCCGTAATACATTGAAAACCATTTATGTGTATATGTATGTAGCAAAAATATTTTAACTTTTTTAAAAAATGAATAACAAACAGAAGCCTCAAAGCGTAGCAAACAAGTATGAGGAAAACAAAAAAAAAATGCGAATTTAGTGAAGCCTTTTATTATTTAATCATATGGCGAACCGCCCTATAAACTGTTTACTGTTCAGCAAAAAGTGCAGTATACTTTGGGGCTTTCGTCAAATCATACAAAATAGAGATTGTGTCAAAAGTGCATACCCAATTATATGTAATCGTAACCATGTGTATAAATTTAGAATACAAAATGTTCTTACAAAATATTTGCATAAAATAAACGTTAAGTTTTCGCTAATATGTGGTTATATCAGATCAAATATATAGGCTAATTTAATGTATAAAGTTGTGAAGTTACTTACCTGTTCATCTAGGCCCAGATTTTAGACCAACATTTTTAGTACATTTAAAAGGATGATATCTGTAATTGATTAAAAATATAATGGTGTTTAAGAAAAATGATTCACTTTAAGAATTTTCATTACAATGTTAATAAATTATTATATTAATATAAATATGTCTATATAAGTAGGTACATAGGAACATACAAGTTATATCAAATTGTTTGGCTTTTTATAATAAAAAAAAAATGGGTGTGCCAGCCAACTGTTAAACGGCAATGTATAGAAGGAAAAACTAAGGCCAAAGCTGCATGCGCTATTGACGGTATATTGGCATTTAAGTGCAGTAACAAATTTTTACACCGTATCTCCGTCTGTTGCAAACCAGAAGAGAAACAATTTTATTGTGTATATATGATTAAATAAAAACAATCTACATAAAAAACAACCTCTACAATTTTGGTATTTTACTTAGTAGCTATGTACTCATTGTACGAATTTATTAATCATGTTGAAAATTCTAAGCCTGACTTTGAGTATATCCTAGTCAAATATTCTGCTTTATGACATTCTTAATGACCAGATATGTTACCATGCCCGGCAGCTTTTACTAGTTTTGCTTGTCGTGAATTTAGCCGTTTCATCGACCAGTACTTGTGCTTTACTACTCTCGTTGGCACTCGAATCGTGTTTACCTTTCGTGGTTTAGACTCCAGTCACAATTTCACGAATTTGCTCCAAATGTAGCGCGACCAGCGTTGCATGAGTATTATGTAAATGAATTTGTAAAGCATATTGGAAAGGATTAATTGTTTCTTTTTTTTCAATAGGTTCCGACAATACGGGAACTGGTTGTTTCATATCAAGTTGATTAGCAAATAGAATGCTCAAATTGCCAGTTTAAAAGTTGCACTTATTCGTGAAGAAAAAGATTTAGGGTAGAGGGAAGTAAGCGATAATAAATAAGAAAATAATTGATTTTATAAACTTTAAAATAAATTGCCTCATTGCATACAAATTACAACAAAGTTATTGAAACAGCTGAACACCATTAGACGGAATAGCTAGAAATATATTTTATAAGTAATATTAAAGTACAACAAGGGGGCTCTTCCCCTGCTCGCTTTGCTCGCGGAAGTGTGCTCGACTGTAGAATACCCTATTCCCTGGCACTCTGATAGGCTCATACGTATTTACCGTTAAGCAATCCGAAGATTTGATGATGCCAAATTAATTTTTCGACTAATTGTTTGAATTACATATATGTGATCTAGTGAACCAAATTCTAACATAATGTAAAAGACAATTGAAAATTCTCAATCTGTAAGTTTGGTTGCGTTATCTCTAAAAACAATAACAAATTTTATTCAAAATCTTAATTTTCGATCAATCGTTCGTATGGCAGACATTTGATATAGTGGTCCGATCTTAACCAAATTTAATCAAGATGCGTAGGATAATCCCAAATGCATATTCTGTCAGTTTGGTCGAGATATCACAAACAACAAAAGTTTTGTGTACTAAAACTTGATTTTCTACTGATCGTTCTCATGGCAGCTATATGATATAGTGATGCGATTTCAACCAAACTTGTTTAGGATATATGAAATGATCCCAGGTGCATATTCTGTCAGTTTGGTTTAGATATCTCAAACAACAAAAAAGTTTTTCAATTTAAAACTTGATTTTCGACTGATTGGTCCTTTGGTAGCTATATGATATAGTGATCCGATTTCAACCAAATTTGGTCAGGTTGTAGGAACCATTTCAGATGCTTTTTTTGTCAGCTTGGTTGAGATATCTCAAACAACAAAAAAGCTTTTCGTACTAAAACTCGATTTTCGACTAATCGTTTCTATGCCAGCTATTTGATATAGTGGTCTGATTTGAACAAAATTAGGTCAGGATGTATGATACATCCCAGATGCATATTCTGTCGGTTTGGTAGAGATATCACAAGCAAAAAACAAGTTTTTCATACTAAAACTTGTTTTTCGACTGATCGTTCCCATCGCAGCTATATGATATAAAGGTCCCATCCAAATTTAAAGGCAAACTTGATCTGCACCCGGTGTACAGGAACCTACATACCAAATTTGAAGACCTTAACTCTTACAAAAATACGGGCATTGCTCAATCGGTTCGGCTGTTGATACTGATTAAAAATACATATACTTTATAGGCTCGAATATGCTTCCTTCTGCCTGTACATATATTTCTCAAGACCTTTATACCATTTTTGACCATTTTTAATGAGCACAGGGTATATTAAAAAAATCTCAAGAGATTAAAAAGACCAATTCATATTAAGAAAAAAGGTTATCTAATTCTAGTTATTATATGCATATTGAGGTCTTAATGGCATAGTACACTTATTAGCTTGCAAACTAGAATTTTATAATACTCTTGGAAATTGTAAATTTTTCCAGCCCAGGAAGTATCGGCATTTTACCTACATGAACAAACCAGTTACTTCCGCATTAAAAGCTGTTTTTGTGGAATAGGATAAATTTTCTGGTAACAAAAGCAGATTTTTCAACAAAGCCTTTTGCCGAATGGTTGACTTAGTTACTTGATGGCGGACTTTGAGTTCGTATTTTGCCAGCGACCTTGAGGTAATGAACATTAAGTTTAAGAATTGAAATAGTTGTATCTTTTAATTTACTCTGTAGTTGGCTTTTGCTATAGTTTTGTTTTTTTTTTTAATCCGGTTTGTTCAACCTATAATGTTAGGCATTAAGTATTTCTACTTGGGCTGCAGTGTGTGACCATTTTATTAATGTTGCTGTGCACTTGTATACGTGTACAGGGTGGTCAATGTTGCGAAAATGATTTTGCTTTCTTGTATTAACAATAAAAATATCAGCTTACTACCTTTATTCTGCATACTCTATATATTTTTTGACTCTCGAAAATAATAAGCATAAAAATTACTTTATTCCATAAATAAATAATAAATAAATAAAATAAAATAAAAAAAGTAATTTAAAATTTCTATAAGATAATACGCAGTACTTGTATTCAATAAAAGCAATTAGTTAAGGGGCGTCGTTGGTCAAATACAGCTCCCGTCATATTCTGGTATGGACAATCTGTTTTTACTAGCCAGTTGTCGTAAATTCTAGTTGCTAGTTACCACAATTTAAATGGCGCTGTCGTGCGCGTTCGCCTGCTTCCATGTGCATAAACTATGGTAGTAGTAGTAGTAGTACAACAGCAATTGTAGCGTTGAGAAGCCGCCCAGAAGCTGAGTGGTCGGTCGGTCGGTTGGTGATTGCGAAACCGTCACTCCACAGTGTCGAGAAGGTCAGCAAGTTGGCTGTTACCTTTGTTGTCTTTGCATTCACATTGTTGATGTAGTTTCTGTCACTGTTCTGATTTCGAATTATTCAACTGCCGCTACAAAGTTTTGCTACTTTGGTGAGTGGGTGCGTCATATTTTTTTCACAAAGGAAATACTGATATCAGGTTTTTGGTATATAATTTATACTTAAGGTGTGACTTGATCGTTGTTTCGATTTTACCGATGTTGTTAACTCTATTATGCCCAAGTAAAGTTTCTAAAGTATATCAAAGCATAATTCAATTAAAGGTTTCAGTGTATTGCAGCATAGTGAATCATATTAAGCTAATATATATATTTTTATTTACATAAAGTCAGTAAAATAAGGACCATAGCATATAAAATAATATCTTATTTGTGTTGTAAACTTAAATGATAGTTGCTTAATAGATTTATTTTTGATTTAAGAGAATTAAAATTTGATTGCCTATTGTTAAACTAAGTATATGAACAAGAGGGAAATTATTCCTAATACGGCTTAGTTAAAAAATCAAAATTTGTCCTAATCGGCTTGAACTAAAAGAAGGCAATTTTTTTTAATGATTTGAACTTTTATCTGATATTATCTAGGAAAGGTTTATTTTTTTTTTTGTTATGTTAAGAACAAAGATCGTTTTCGAAGCTTATTTTCTTACAACTTTTTACTGAAGCAATGTTTTGCTTTAAAAATAATCGAACCTAAGCTACAGATTCTTAAGACCTATAAGTATGTAGCTTACGTATAGTGAGCTTATTCCAAAAAAGCTTTTCAATTATCAGGGTCATTATATCGCGAGCTTTTCTAAAATGCAGCACTCTCATTTTCGGTTGTGGTTCGAATACAATAGATCAGTATTTCGAGCACTGTAAGTAAATTCAATGAATGGCTGCCATGAAGGCCGTTACAAATGTAGATTTGTGCCTGTGCTTGTCCGTAAATGTTTGCTTTTGGACTTACTGTACTCTGTTCATTATAACCATTAATAGGGAAGTTATCAAGGTTGCATATTTTACGGTTTTGTATTCATGTATACACTTATTATTGGTATTTTTTTTTTGTCAATGCCTTAAGCCTAGAAAAATTGTTGTATACCGTAATTATGATTTGCCAGGGACTTCCATGTGTCGCATTTTACCTCAAACCATTCAATTATCGCCTTATTGCGCGCTCTATTTTAATAAAACCATTAAAAAGCTACCAAAGCAAAATACCATTATGTCAAGCAACTTGACTAGGAGATACCCTCCATTGAATTAATGAAATCGATTAGTATCCGAAGAATTTCTGTTGAAAACGAACTAATCACATTGCTATATACAGTTGGCTAAAAAAAAGACATTTAAAGAAATCGCATCATATTACAACTTCAATTTTGAATAATAAGACCAGATTGTTAAATAATAATATTCGCGTCGTTGAATTACATATTATTTATTTTTTGAACACATTTTTCTCTGAATCTGCAACTTTTTGTGTTAACAGTAACGAGATTATTATGTCTCTATGTAATATTGTCACTGCCTATTTATGAAGTGAATGGCAACATTTGAGGGGCGCTGTCTGCATAATTTTGCAATGCCATGTGGAACCGAAAATGAAAATGACGAAAAACATTTGTAAGCGTTCACAACGATTTGGAGCGTCAACTGTTTGCTGGCTGTCTTTTGTAATTAAGACATTAATGTACATTAAAATAATTTGTTTACGAAACCGTCCATTAATCTGGATAAGTTTCTGGCGAAAAGTTGACATATTTTTACAACTGGACCCTTGTGACTAAACGACTGTCAAAGTAGTGTTTGATGTACTTAAAAAAATTGAGTCATTCAATACGAGCCCAAAATTATTTAATTTGTTTAGGGGATGCACATTTTTTTTTCTTTTTTCACTGAAACATTAAAATTTTCAGCAATTTTAAAATGCTTTTAAGAGCTTTACGAGGTATGTTTATAACTAGTAGATAAACTTCTTACAGAGTATTTAAAATAATAAAATATGGAATAATTTAATCAAAGGGGCGAAATGCACTGAATTTAATTTGTATAAAAAACGTTAAATTAAATAATTTTTTTTTAAATTTGTATGTTTCCTACTAATCGCCTATTCGCTTTAATAAAAATTTTTAAAATTTGGTTTTGGTCGAGTGATTCGGCCTATTTCTTAGCTATTGCTTTTCAATGGTTTCACTTTAGATTCTGCTCATTCGGAATGTTTAGGCAATGGCATTTATATCTAATAAAATGTAAGCGTGTTTCGCTTTAGTGGCACTGGCGAGGACAATAAGTACCTATGAGAATATTTTTATTAAATTAACTCCGAGTCTGCAAATTACTTTCTGAATATGTATATTCTGTAAAAATAATAATTAAAGCTAAGAGAATCTACTCGTATATGCCAAGAAAAGCTTTTGTGAATGACACACGTTTTACTCTTACTTTCAAAAGCTTAAGAGATACCGACGAAGCAATCGGCCTCGTCCATGGTAAACCACAACAACATTAACAGCAGCTGTGGTACTGTTAGCTAACAGCCAACCACAATTTAGACCAAGCTTGGCTTCGAAGCTTGGCTCAGCTGACTGGCTTTGAGCACTTGCTGCGCGCAGTCTTGTTTGTTAGTTGTTTCGATTAGGACGTCTCTGTTCGCTTGAGCTCACGGTAAGAAGTGTTTTGCGTATGAGAACTGGAGTATTTCAATTAGCTAACGTATAAGAACATAACAAAGCTCAAAAATCGGTTTTGAAACAATTAAAAAATATATTTAAAAAAACAAAAGTGCTTCGTTAACTGATATGTTGTGAGATGCCGAAATCGTGAATATTGCATTCAATAAACTCACCTATAGAAAGCAGGCGCAACTGCATTTTATAGTTCAAGAAACGCGCGTGTGTGCGCGAAAAAAGCAATAGCAAACGTAGATAGACTGGCTTTACGTCGAAAAGAAAGTTTTGCTAAAAAAAAAACATCAACAAAAACAAAAAACTCAGTTTTGTTGTTTGTTTATCTATCTTATTTCGCTTCACATTTTCTTCTCCAAGCATTGACTTGCTGGCACAGACTTCTCCAGTTATATGTTCGTCAGCGAAAAGCGCGTAGAAAATTTAAGTCTGATCACTGATCCACCGATCTTAGTACCAAGCAATTTTAACTCAAATACATTTGTTTATGTGCAGTGTTTCGCTCAAACATTATCGTCTCAATTATCAATATATTGTTTGCTAACAAACAAACTTAAATCACAGGTGTTGCAATCTAACTGTTTGTGTGTGTGTATGTGTGCGAAATAAACTGACAAAAGTGCGAATGATAGGCAACCAGTAGCCATGGCATCAAGCCTTATAGAAAATCAAAATCAACCCGAATTAAAGTGCAGCAACAGCCGAGAAAAAGCTAACAATTCATGCAAACTGTAGTACAAAAGCTTTGGCTGAAAGAAATCTAAATCGAAAAAATTGCGACATTGCCTTCTTACTTGCATATGCTCATATGTATGTATGTATTATGTGTGTATGTTTGTATGTATGTCTGCCTTTGTTTAAAGTGGAGACTGGCTTTTTTTCGGCTGCTGCTTGTTGCCGTGCCGTGTTCGACTGTCTGCCTGGTCTTGCATTTTGGTATTTCAAATTCTGTGAATTAACCTGAAAAACGTACCTGCAACAACAAGAAAATTTATAGTTACAGTTACAGTGATGCGCAATAACAACAACAGCAACATGGAATTTTCAACACATCGGCAAAGTTTATACTGGCTTCTGGGATTATGTCTATTGTTATTCGAAACAGGTGAGTTACTGTTTAGCATTACACTCAAAGTAAATCAAATGACTTAAGACACAGACCTGTTGTCGACGTGATGCTTAGTCTCAGCTGAAATATGTGATGCCTTTACATTACGTTACGGCAAGTTAAGAACAAATGAGAGATGATTCATGAAATATTTTAACAGCTCTTAAAGTTAACTATGAAGTCGGGTTTTGCTTAAGCCGTTGGCAAACACTTACTAACTTCTATGTGCATAGCGTACTCTGTATCATTGGAAAAAATGCACTAGAAAATTAGTGCATTAAATGTAGTAGATTAAATGTAGGATACGTTTTGTGATAGAGTCAACATTTTTTCCATACATAACAACTAATAATAAAAAAATGCAGATAAAAACTTTATAGTTACAAACTTTTAAAGATAAAACGATTTCTACCTTAAAGTGGCAACATTCAAAAAATCCTTAGCCCACATAAAAGTAACAGCTCATCCAATGAATTTTAGGCAGCGTAGTCTGCCCATTATTTAGCCAATACAGGTACATAATATGCATGTATATTTTTGACAGCAATTTGGATACGCCAAGCTTATTGAAATTTGGGTTTAAGTGTAGCGAAGAAATTATAGAGAATCAAAACTTGTTTAAGTTATAGAAAAATTCACGTTAAACAAGACTTTAAAAAAGTGTGATGCTATTTCAAATACATTGACAACAAGCAAGGTATTAATATAAGCACGTCATTGTCTTTTTTTTGATTTTTTCATATTTTGAAGTTCAATCTTAATTTTGTCGTAGCTCTTTATATACATATTTGAACCCAGCAAAAACATTAAAAAAAAATTGGTTTCCAAGAGTGATTATTATTTATTTTTTTTGTAGAAATGCAGGTATGCAATAACAATAGGATAAATAAGAATATGTATTAAAATTCGTACTGCTTAGAAGAGGCTGTCATCTTCAGCTATATTATATTTCAGTAGGATAAATTGCGATAGTTATTTAAATACATTTCTCGCCTTTAATATGCAAATTATCATAAGCCTATATATATTCTTGAAGTTGTATTTTTTTTTTTGATGCTTTAATAACCAGTTTTTTTTGCATGGGTATAACCAATATATAGATATAACATTATTGCGCCAGAGCTGAATAAATTTTCGAAGTTCTTCAGGCTAAAAGTAATAAATTCAATAAATTTTATTCAAAAGTTACCGTTCTATACGTATCGAAGGCGAGAAGAAGCACTTACCAATATATTGTTAGCAAAGCATTTAATCAATCAGTAGTCCCAAAAGGCGAGTGATATATCAATAAATAATCGAGTACGTTCCCTTTGCATAGAGTCTTCGCTTACATTTTCAAGCATAACAAACAACATAACCGGAGCGATTGGTCAGCTCTCTTTTTCCACTCAATGAAACGCACGATATCGGACTTATGTAAGCCATGCCAATCAGTTAGCTTGCTTATGGCACAGATATTAATTGCGTACATCGTAGCGGCTTGAGTGGCATGAATGAATTGATGAAAGTGTTTATATATTCATATAGCTATTATATGTAACGAAATAAATTGCGGGTATATTAACTGTTAAAATTTGCAAACACAATTCACTTAATTGTTTTGTCATTTTTCAAATATGCAAAATATGACAAAAAAATAGCTGCGCACAAACAATTGATTTAGTAACCAAACTAAGTAGCTCATAACATATACATAAGTTGGAATTTTGACTCAGATATCGAAAATTTTCAGCCATTACGATCCGAATTTACCAGAGTACTTTTATTTTAAATTTATACGTTCTCTTAAACTGATATACTTTTTTAGATCTATACCTATTTAGATTCGGTTGCAATTTAAAATTTCGACTTATTGGATATTCAAATATAATAAGATGACAATTAACAGCTAGAATATTTTATTAAACTAACAAATCATACAGATATGTATATGTACAATAAACCCAAATTCTTTTTGTTTTCCAATTTTTGATTATTAGTTACATTATGGGCATGAGTAATAGCAATATATAAAAACGTGCATACAATTTTGAATTACTACTCTCTACTTATATGCCTTAAGTTAACTAAGCGTGCTGGTGCGCTGCAATTTTCACTTTCATTTTCCAATAAAAGTACTCGTATGTGTGTAGAGTGCATATTGTTGTATTTTGTGTCTACACAATTGCGACTGATTTTTTAGTTTTTGGATTGTCGTCAATAGTTTATTAGCGTAGCTTTGTATAACTAGATAAATACTTACTGTTGACTTAATTAATATGCAGTAAGGGGAGAAAAGACAAACAGTCCAGCACATAAAATTACAACACAGAAATTACATAGGCAACCCACAAGCACGATATACGTCGCATTCGTTGCCTGTGCAGTATTAAGTTACTTGTACTTCTTATTATGAAAAGTGTGTGCTATATCAAGTTTCTTATTACAAATTTTTTGAAACACTTCAATTTTCAAAAGAGGAATGAAAGTTCGAGTTGCTTGTTGCACAGTTATCAATCTCATATATTTCAATGTCGGCGTGACAATAAAAAATATATGGCATTTTATTTTGATTATTTAACATACATAGATTAACAAATTTTTCTATCAAATTGAAAAATTTACTGTTAGCTTTGGAATAGTATTTGTAGAAGAAATATAATATTAAATAATAAAAGTGTAGAAGGTGTAATGTAAATAAAATATAGCCAATCATTACTAATGCTGTTAGGCAATGAAATATGCATAAAACTGCGATATAAACACTTTCTTTCCCTTAATGACACAATGAAATAAAGCGACAAAAATTAAATTGTTTACAGCAAAAAGTATAAGAAATCTAGTGAGTAAAGAAATCCCATCAAATTAATCCGAGAAGAGTGACAAGCTTTCCATTTCGTTACGCTTGTATGTATGTATTAGAGAGAAGCATAATAATTTATGTTTTACTTTATTTAAATTAAAATGGAGTCGGCTAGTATTAAAGTATAGCGAAGCTACAAAATTACTTAACGATTTGAATATGTTCAAGTCTTTCTGATATTTAAACAACAGAAATACTTAAAGCAATTATGGCTTTCACATGCATTGGCCGCAGTTATAAAGTTAAAGTTAAAGTTATAAAGTTACAGAAATGAAACTATTCTATTGAGATAAATTATTCAATATTAAACTTTAAATTTTGCTTAATGTTTGACTTCCTAAAGCAGTTTTCATGAGAAACTATACCACTTACAAAAATACCAATACCAAATTGGCAATGATTTTCCATATACCATATAAAAAACTACATAATCAGGCCTCTTTCAAATTCCAAACGTTTTCAAACAGTAAAAACGGAACGAAAACGAACGTTTTACTATTTGCTGTCCGCAATTCCGACCGAAATGGACTCGTATTTACTTTTCGAACTCGGTATCGAAAACGTTTCGATAGCAGTAAGTCATCAACCGTATCAGCTGTTTTAATCAAAAAAATTAATGTGGAATTCAGAACAGCTCGACTTAGTCATTGCCGCTCGCTTTTGATATTCATGCAATATTTTATTTATGTTCATAAACAAATTCTTTTTAAATATATTGCAACTTTAAACCGTTAAAAAAGTGATGTAAAAGGATTCTAAAAATGTTCAACATTAGTTGAACATTTTGTTTGTAATTTTAGGAATTTATTTTAATGCTTTAAATAGTATTTACTTTTAATTCCACTGACTCTACAGCGCACGTTTTGAAAACGACAATACTTGTCGATTTGCGGAGTTCGGAACAGCAAACAACTAGATTTCCGGCAATTCCACTTATTTTCGGAATTCGAACAGGCCCGAATGTCAACTATTTCTCTTTTGTGGTGAAGGTGCTAATAAACACCGTGTGAAATATTTGGACCGCACGGAAGGGCGTCATTAAATTATCAGATTAGCTGACAACCCGCATGCGCCTGCCTTCCTTTTTTAGTTTTTGCTTAAACTATTATAATTTGAGAGTTTCATTTATATGAATACATATGTATGTACGTATGGCGTAACCTCGGTAACAGTGCAAGTAGGCACTGTATACTGTGCACCGTACTCTAAACACTTTCGTTTTCCCACTGACAGCAAAGAAAAACAAAAGACTTAGGCAACGAACTATTCGACGATCGCTCCACGAATATTTAAAAATATGTACATATTATACACACTCAAGTATTTACATGTATGTAGTGGAAATACTTATTATGATGTGGGAGGGTCTTTGACTTTTTACCTTTCAACAATGATGGAAAGCGGATTTGCCTTTTTATATTTATCAATAGTGCCGTCTTAGCTTTGTGTGTTGATTTTTTTTAAATTTGTCGCTATATATAAATATTAACCTTATCATTAAAATATACCAATTCTATTTACAATAAGCCAGACGCCATTTTATTTCGAATGGCGCAACTCACCTTGAATTACTTTTCTATTGCTTTCATTGTATCCTCATGTCGAACTTGCAGTCTGCAGACAAATGCGTAACGAGCGCTCTAATAACAACATGTCTTACCAATAAACATACCTATATAAAAACTTTTGACGTCTTTATAAATTGTATCATGAAATAACAGCAAGTTACCTTGACTGGCACGACTTCTCCACTTTATACTCTAGCGCCTGTCTCCAGATTGCTCTCTTTTTTCACTCATGTCTTGTAGCTAATGGTTGAAAACCTAGTGAAGATTGCGTAAAACTCTTATTTTTTATGATTATTTTATGCGCGATTCACATTTACGGCTCGTTGCTCCGAACATACAATCACTAACGCCGACGGGGCAACCGTAACTGCCTCACTAGCATATCTTATGAGCAGGCAACTCCACACCATGTTTTTGTAATTGATTGAATAGGCTGTGGAGCCAACATTCTTAATGCTTATTCGTTATAATCAAGTCCGAGAAACAAATGACTTATATACCAGTGTATGATAGAAACCGCCCATTATGTATACCGATCTGCGCGAGTGTGTGGCAGTTATAATTTATGAGTCCATTCAGATGTCCATACATATATACATATATATATATATATATATATATATATATATGTGTATCATATTAAATTGTATATAAATATACATATATATATATATATATATATATATATATATATATATAATAAAAAAAGTAAATGTTGTAATCCACAAAGTATGGATACCTCATTGTAGAATGCAGCGGGAATTGCAGTCAGAGAATTCAACAGTAAAACAGTCAAGGCTGTTGCTGCATATACATTCATACAAATTTACTTAGCAATTTAGAAAGGCAACTGCAACTGCGTCAAGGATACAGTCAAGTTTAAATTTTCGTGCAGAGAGCAGAATAACATTTTTAAAAGTTATTTAAATTGTAAAATGATGACTGGTTAATAATACTAATAAAAATAGTCGAAATTATTTGCAATGCAAAAAATGTATTTATTATTTAATTTTTTGTACACTTTGTATTCTGTAAATATTTATATATTTAAGAATGATAAGAGTGCTCCTGCAGCCATTGCTCCGACTGAGAATTAGACTTGTTAACTTAATGCATCTTGCAAGACATAAGTACCACAAAGCTTGTTGTCCTATAGACTCTGCCGTAAGTACATATATTTCATTGTCACCTCTGTTAGTTGCAATTGATAAACTGGATTTTTCCAGATGTTCAACAACCTTGGTTCTTATATTTTTGTTGTTATTGCTGACATTTAAGCGATGCGAAGTAAGATTTCAAGGGCATTTTTTCAGCTTTCCGTTTAAGCCTGTAATTGCGTTTTCGCAAGTTACACAGTTAAAAGTTAAGAGTACACCATTGCTTAAATTTTTATACATAAAATGCAGCAATGTGCATGGTGCTAACCTTTCACTTTCACTTGCAACGCACTTTAGTTATGTATGCACAAATACATATGTATATTTATGAATATATGTACATACATATATTTATGTATATATGTACATACATCTGCTTTGGCCAATAACACAACTTTGCTTGGACTGCACTGCAATTTATAGATATATTGTGATAGTGTCTATTGCATAAGGTACATCTGTCAGCAAGGGGCTCTATTAAGTGAGCAAATGTAATGAGTTGCTGACCGAACTGATTACGCGTTAATACAGTAAACGATTAATCATACGAATAGCTTCAGCTGTCAGTTTAACAAATCGCATATATGTATATATATATATATTTAATATGCTATGCAATGCAAAAATTCAAATTGTGACAGACGGTGTTCGGGTCGTCAAAAGTTTATTCACATTGCATATTTGAACTCTAGGTCTTCATCAATGCACAGCTGGTCAAAGTTAGTGAATTGTCTTGCAATTGCCATATAAGCCAATTACCAATATTGACTTGGTTGGTGGTTGGTTTGTTTCGTTGGTTAATCACAACAGAAACCTGATAAAGCTGCACACTCGCTACACTTTCAATGCCGCCCAAGGTGAAGAGGGAGAGAAACAACAAAATACAAACTACACTTGGCAACTGGTTGCGATTACGACTTACAGTTTGATGACATTACGTTTAGTAGCTTCGACTTCTTTATTTGTTATAAAATAAATTTATTGATGCAGTTTAACTACATCGAGACACTGGCCTGACAAGCTTTACCTGTGAAACCAAATGCTATTTTCCAATAAAAGTTTTTGGTGAATGTTGCTGTTCAGTCCATACAACTTTTATGTTATCATCATGCGAACTCCGAGTCATTGAACTCGGTGTCGTCTTGTTTAATCATTTGCATCTACTTTTTGGTTGGACTTGTAAAAAAATGTTTGATTCACTATTTAATATTAACCCTCACCATATTTTGTGCTTCTCTTAAGTATTGAGTACTTGTAGATATTTCTAAATTCTTGCAAGAACACAGAAATAAATAAATTTATGGTGATTTTTGCATTTGTACCTAAATATTGAAAGGTTCCTGACGCTTACAAGTCAATGCATGCGTGAACATTGACAAGTAGGCGCCTAAACTTGTTTAACAACAACAAAAAACGATATAATTTGGTTTATACTGTGTGCACCCTTAGCTATGGTTTGTAAAATCATTCAGGCAGAAGTAATTTGCATGGTCATTCAACTTATAATCACATTCGCGCAAAGGCGTGCAAAATGTAACAAACGTGGGAGATGATTTTTACACTTCACGTAAAACTAATTTAAATTTCTTTTAGTAATTATAAATTAAGTTTACACAATGCTTTTAAAGAATTCTGTATGCATTAAGATGTTCAGCATGGTGAGCTTACTAAGTAGTTGACAAAAAAAGAAATACATAACTTTTGTTGTATACAAATGCAACAAATTTATATTATCTTGGCAAAGGGCTTTGAATAGGCCAAAGGTATCCGGCCAGTCATCATGGCTACGTAGGATTTGCTGGAAATGTAAGTACTTCATCACCACAATACTGCAGATGCAGAGAAACCAAACCACTCAGTCTCAATACCCCTACAGATCTAGCAGTCGTTGGCTTTACCACGCCTTTTTGCACTTTCAGAGATGCCTTTGTGCTGATTATACTCGAGCAATAACTTTTAACATGTTCATTGTTGACTATTCCTGTCATCTACGTTGTGCTTCTCATGTCCTGACACTCAAGCGCAAACTGTACAGAGAACACGGCTCAAAATGGCAGATATGACAACGATAAAAAGTCTGAGCATGTTGCGTGGACTCATATTGGTTTCTCCAGTCATTGGCTTGTATTAAGTATCTTTGTAGTGAATTTTTTTGGTTTGGTCAAAATATAAATACAATTTTGCGTATATAAATTTTTTTTTTTTTTAATTTTGACTTAACTTAGCCTAAAGTCATGTTACTGACTTTAATTGATTCATGATCACACATTGGCCTTCAATTCTTTTTATTTTTTTGTCAATATTACTGTTATATAAGTTAACTCAACTGAATTTCATTTAACTTTTCTTAAGCACTAAGTCTTCAAAATGTTAGATTGTCATTCACAATCAAGCAAACCGGATAAATATTCAAAGACAATATATTTTAAACAAATGATATCCGCTTAAGAGATCTCACTGCGAAACATGTTATTAGTCATCGAGTTATTAACAGAAATAACAAAATAAAACCCAAACAAATACATATTTTCAGGGAGACAAAAATTGGCTCGATAACCACGTAGTCAGGTGTATTCAACATTTTTCGGCAGCAACACATGTATCTGAGCATTTCAAAGAATGTCCGTCAAAGTCACAAAGAGAAACAGCGCACAAACTTCCGACTTGAAACTCAGAGCCTCAAATCAACCGAACTTCTGTATACAGTTTTAGACTTGACTTTGGCTTTTCACACGCCTGTCTGGTACATTTTTTAATCAATTTACTTAAATGCTCAAATGCAGAATGTAAATAAATTTAAATTTCGTAATATATCTGTCAAGTATTAATGTTTATGTCTTAAGTAACTATTCACATTTTAAGTACTATTAAGATGATAATTTTTATTTTTTTAGTTAGTTATTTACTTTAGCTATCTAAGTTTGTGGTCTCTGTTATATTTGCTTTGCCAATTAGACAATTTGATTAAAAGCTATTAATTAAGCTAAAATTTATGCGAATGAACAATCACTTGTAGTACGGAAATGTGAGGTAACTTAAGTCTTACGAGGTTAAAGTTTATTTTGTAAAACTATTTCTTAATCGTTAAGTTATTTTCGTGACTAAAACTGTTAATTATTTTGGTAACATTAAAATTGAGCCACTTTTCAATTTACTTTATTTAAATTTTCCTTTTTTCGCGTAGAGCTGCTTTTTATGCTAAAGCATTGACCTTGCTCCGTCTACTTACTGCATTCACTTATTCGTGGACTATTGGTTTTATAATACTTTATACCTTACAAGAAAATATAATTTATAAATTGAACTCTCAAAAGCTACATCTAAGAGCTTTTTCCAGTTGTACTCTTAGTTCTTAACGATACATTTCTCGTTATCCACGCGCTGCACTTATTCAGATAATAAAATTGTTTCTACATGAAGATAGTAACTTTTAAACGCAGCGTAGAACAAACTTAGCAGCTCCAATAAAATGGTTTGTCTTACTAAAATTTAGTTTTCACCACTTAAGTAATATAAATAATGTTGCTCAAGCAACAGTGTTTACTTGTGAAATGCGTGTTCATGTTCAATGGTAAGCCCAGAAACAGGCGCGACTTGTCTAACTACATGTTTGCATCGAGCCTTGACCAGACAAAATTTGCACTTCAACTTCACTCGTCATCTACCATTTTCCTTGTCTCGGCTTTTATATATGTACATATTTATACTATACTATGTTGCAGCATTGCAAGAGTAAAACGCATCACTTCTACCCTGGAATTTTTGTTAAATTCAACGACTGTTGATTTTCGTTGCCGACCGTATTGATTACATGTTTTGTATTTCATGTAAATTATCATATCTCATCGTTTCGCTCTCTAGTGTCTGAATAACTAATGAAAAGGTGAAGGCTTTTTGGCGGTGTTAGCTACAGGCATTTCAGACAGAGCTGTTCATTATGTCGATATTTTTTGCGGTTGATTATCGAACTTATCGCTTAAGTCATTCGTTTTCGAATTATTTTATTGTACTATCATATGATTAAGTTATACCGTAAAAGTTTATATCAAACAAATATCTACATATCAGAAACTACTTAGAACCAAATATCTGACACGGCTAATAATATTTTCATATAGCAAAATAAAAATGTTGATTGTATAGGTATTGCAGTTTTCAGAAAAAATTAACATATTTCAGACATGCAATGCGTTCTCAGCCTTGATAAAATATTTGCACAATGAAAACAATAGTGACAACAATAACAAATAACGATGAACACAAATGCTCTGCATATCAGCCAACTGTATAGTAAATTACGAGAGCATCAAATCAGATCTTTTTTCAGATGGTTATAACAACTCATATATGTATTTAGAATCAAGCAAATAGATGGTGTTTACACAACGATAAGTAAAAACGTTTAATTTATATTTCCTTTTACTGTTTTCAAGGATTGACCACCAGAGCAGTGACACTCGTGTGAACTGAAAAAACCATTGGCTGTTGTTGCTCTGCTGCCATGATGCAGTTGTTGTGCTCTATATAATATTAAAAAAAACTAAACGACTGCTACGTGATATAGTTGGCCACTCCCAAGACTTGCCTAAGCATGGGAGCAACCTCAGCACTCTGAAAAGACTCAGCTGCAAAATTACTTAGTGTGGGATTAAAAATGCTCTAATGCTTAGCAGTTGTTGAAGCAATTTAACCGACTAACAACAATCAAATAGCAATGTTACCAGTCAAAGGTTCTTTTTCTATTTTTTTCATGAAACACTTCTATTTTATATCTCAACTCTAAGCACTAAGCTTAAACTATGTCACCTGTGTCACAGGGTTTTCATATTCTACCAGCCTAGTTTGTAAATACGGGAAAGTGTTTAGATGAAAAAGGGTAATGATTCAGCTGAAACAACATTCAGAAGATAAAAAATTAAATAATAAAATATAATTCGTTCTGTCATAGCTTAGCTCTGACATCTACCTCAGATCTGACTGCGCTGCCGACCGACTTAGAAGCAACAATTGCTTATGTATATTTTCTGCATGTTGGCGTCAAACTCTTGGGCAATAACAATATCAGCATTACGTTAGTAGCCGTCGCGACGGTTCACCTTTTATGGCCTCTGGTTTCTGGTTGGCATGCTGAGGCGTTGAGTGACCCTGAATGAGTTTCTGACTTGACTCCAGAACGCAAACTGATTTAAATGTACATAATTAAAATGTCATTTGATTTGCTAGGTCTGGCGCTTGTATTGGCAGTTCTTACAATTCCGTTGTTTCGAGAGCTGATTGCTGTGATTTTTAACTTCTTAAAGCTTTAATAACCGCCCTAATATCATTGAAGGATACCAAAAAAAAGCTCTTGAGCCAGAACGACTTCATTTCTATTGCCTATTGCACACTTTTATTTTTTGCATGTGCCACAGATTTGAATCGCAATTGTTCCCCCAAAATGGCACACCCAAAATATGTATGAATGCTGTGGCACCTACAAAATCCAAGCACAAGACCGGACACAGTTGACTGAACTCCGCTCACTTTTCAGTTCTAATGCCAAGACAGCAAATTTTTTTTCGATTGCAAAATACATTCAAATACATATACAAAGATTTCTATAAGTAAAAGTGAATAAATAGCATTTGTTTAAACCGTTAACATTTATCGAGTGCTAAGTGACTATAAAGGGACTGGTTTTTTTTAGATTTACAGCCGCGAAAGCAACGCCTTATAGTCGAATTCAAAAATTGTTGACTCTGTAAATGTAGATATACAAAACCATTTATAGTTATTTTTGGATTACTCAAATCGAATTAGATATAAAAAATGTATTCTCATGCATTAGTCTTACTTTAACTGTATCTGTATATATAGGTTCAAGTAATTGAAGTTGTATAAAATATTTGCTGTAATTACTTCTGTGTCTCACTTAAATAGGCTTGGGCGTGGCCTTGGTGGGTTGATGTGTTTCTTGATTTTGGGTGCGCTGCACGGGTGGATAATTATATCGCATTTGTTTGACTTTTGGTATTTAGGGTAAGGAGTGGATTAACCTGATGTTGATTGAGAAAAATCTAAAAAGGTACATAGCAAGACCATATATTTCGTATTATGCATTTCCGTTTTAAAAGCAGATTAGGAAATAAACCTAAGTTTTTTAAACGATCAGTTTTAAAGATGATGAAGTATAGTGCATACCTCTACTTCAATTAAGTGTGTTTTAATATCGTGCCAAAGGGTCAACAAAATGCTGTAAACGCTCGTTGCTTACATCACGATCATTGATTTAGTCAGAGATCTACTGTATTTTTGCAGTAATCAAACTTTTCAAACGTGCTGCAAGCATTTAATCTTTGTTTACAGGACCATGTACTGGTATTAAAAAAAAGTGTTACCCACGCACAAGTCAGCAGCTTTTCTGTTACATCAGAAGTGGTAGAAAGTCACGAATCTCTTAATGATGTTTTCATATGTATGTGTGCGCTGTTACAATAGTCCAATTTCTGATACGTTCATATTTGTCTTGTTGTCATGGATAAATAAAAATATATATTTAAACTAGTTTTTCATCTCATTTGCAGATGCGCGCAGGCTTTTGTAATTTTGTACTACAAAGACAGACAGCGACAATTGGACGCAATTGCTTTGCAATGCGGTAGACTTAAATTTTCTCCTTTGGGATACATGTGTGCTTGGTTTTCAAGTATACTTATATGTATATTTATGGTCCAAATCAAATTTAATGACGTGTGGTATTGACACAAATAAGTGACTTGAAATTGATAAAGAGTTGTTCAATCTGACCCTACCATTATATGAAACACTAATCGAATTTAATTTCGTTTGCACTGAAAGTACTTGCACATATATATATTTGACTTCTTGTGGGAATATACTTGTATACAGTCTAGACACTTTCCGTCCACTTAAGTTGTATCTTTATATATGGACAGAAATTTATATAATTTTTCTTATACTATACAAGCGTAGCTATTTCATTATATTACACTTTTTGTTTGATTGTAATTTCTTTTCAGGATTTATTTAGCTTCTGAATATTTCAAACAATATACAATTTTTACAATTAAATACAAAGTTGAATCTTAAACAGCGGTAGTACTTAGTAATATGCATAAACGTATGTATGTACTTGTGCATACATAAATATGTCCATTATAGCAGCATCCGGCAAATCAACCAAAAGGTAATAATAAGGGCATCCACAAATTCAGCAGCGCAACGTACAAACATTTAGCTTTGTCTGCGAATGGCAACATTAACTAACTTGAGCCCCGGCGAAGAAGCCACAAACACCACAGACACAGACACGGACAAATATGAGCACCTTGACCTCTCTATTTTACCTTTGCAGTCAATGGGGCGTTTTTCTTTCAAACTTAATTGAACTTAGAAATGAGCGTCACGGCCAGTACAGTATTTTGAGGTAAATGCTGTGCGGTTTCGCAGTTACTCTTAGTTGTATGTAAATTTTGGCATCATACTTTGCTATTTCAAAGTATTTTCCTCATCTATTATAATTGAGGCTTACGGTTTAAATTTTCGGAAAACTTATGATATGCTGCCATTGCAATCAATCTGTAGCAAAAAATATTGGCCATTGACCGTTGCTCTTAACATTGAACGGAGAAACTTTACTACTCTAAATATGCGTAGTGCTTTTCTTAACTCATATGCAAAGAAAATTAAAAAAATATATTAGTAAAATTAGATGTAAGATATATGTATATTTTTTATATAAAATGAAATAAAATTACAGATATGCTAAAATTTTGTTTGAAATAGCAGTTCACAATTCGAAAGCCCGAACCCTAAATCGAAAAAGAAAATGTATTGTATTTAGCATTCGCTACAGCATTTCAGTCAACAAGTATTTTACGTAGAAGCAAGTCATTTGGGGTAATCGAAGTCTACTGCGACTATTGCTAACTCATTGCACGAACTTAAATCAGCAACACTGTGTATACTCATATATATGTATATGTAGTTAGTTTTAGCCCACGTTAGCTGCTGTAATTCAGCTGGCCGAGTCCATGCGAAAGTGATCGATTGTGAAGCAGGCGTGGCTTGCCGCATTATTAATGCGATCTGCGAGCCTTGCGCCACACTGTGCCGTTGTTGTTGTTGCTCTTGCTGTTGTTGCTGTTGTCGTTTTGGTTGTCGTTGGCAGAAATGGCGACGTCGCGTGGTCTAGTTGTTGCAACTAGCAGCAAGATTTGAAATAGCTTGTCTCTGTATTTTAGTGAGTGCTGTGTCTACATCTTATGCAATATTCTCAGTTTGACCTACTTTTCGTACTAGTTGCTTTTATTGTTTTTGTTGTGGCGAAGCTGGCGTTGCTGGGCAACATTCACTGTAACCAAAAACTATTTGATCGAAACGCGTTAAAATCGTTACATATCTACCTATAATATTGTTTCTATATGATTCTTCTAGTGATGTTAATTCAAACATGAAATCGAGTTTAATATTGAATTCTAAAAATCGACAACAAATTAATTGAGTCTCGATAAATCTCCAAATAATACCGATATATCCGAGTCTTCAATAAATATTGTATAAGTTGTATTTGTAAATTAATTCTTATCTGCAATTGCTTTATTCTGAACTATTTTAAACCATGTAACGAGAAACATTTCAATTTATGTATACACGCTAAATGATACATAGATTTATTAGCAACATGAATGACAACAATATTTTTGGTACATTTGAAAGTTGGCTTCCAATTAACATTTTCCAAAGTTGCAAGTTTGATAGAAATCATGCGCCACAAGTGTCATATTGTTGGTCACAGCCAAGTGAACACTAAGCAACGGGCCGTCACAGTTGCCGTTGCTTTTGCCCGTTGCCTTCACAAATGCTGCGTGCCACGAAAGTCGAACTGTTTGGCTGTCTGTATGTTCAGGTGGCTATTCCATTTAACTTGAGCAATCAAACGGATCAGCAGGAACTGCCATAGCAACCGTAAAACCATGAAGCTATTTGACGGCACATGTCGTCATGAAGTCACAATTTAATGTTCAGAAAGTCAAATTATACAAAATTTTTCAAACGATATTTTAAAAAATTCAATACCTAAAATATTTCAAAATATTTAAATATTGGTAACCCATGTCTTCTGTTCAAATATAAATGAAACAAAGTATATTAATAGAGTATGATTATATATGTGTAACAAATTCAATGCTAGCCAGGAGCCTTATTGCACAACTGCCAAAAACTTTTAAGTTAACGCTGCAGTGTAGCCAATATTGTGAGAGGGGCGCACTACATCTAGCTGACCGTAGCAACTGTAGCATTATGCAGAAAACCAGACAAAGTGTTGCCAAGTTGCATGTTTCCTGTTTGTGGTGAATAAAATAGTGGGTACCAATATAACTCTCACTTTTGCGCTTGGCTATGCTGTCGCAATAGTATCAGAGATATTTAGATATCCATATGAAAAGTGGCAGTACTTTTCACGTTTTACTAAGAAACATTAATACAGCTATTGGTATGTGAACAGTTGGTTTGTTATGTGATCTTCTAGCAATTGTGTCGAAATAAAAGTTTTATGATTTAATTGAAACTTGAACTTGTGATATTATGCGTGAAAAATTACGTAGATTTATAAACACACAAAAATACTTAAAAGTTAAATATAAAAAATATCAACACCTAATTGCTGATAGATCAAAATACTAAGAGTTCTCATTGCTTGCTATTAAATACGCTAGCATTTTTATATGATAATATAGTATAAAATTCAACATCTGCGACTTGATACTGAGCTGGTCAGTCCTTTGTCACTTAAAATTAGCCCTTCAATTAGGAGCTTTTCATTTAACAATGTTTCATATATTATACGCTCAACTGCAACTCGTAATATGGGGGTATAGAGTGTTCACAAAGGCATTTGTCGTGGCTTAATACCCAGGAAGTTACGGTAACCGCGCTCTATTAGAAAGGAAAATCCCAACTGCCAACGATCACAAACTTCCTGCGCACATGCAAAACGATTGGAAGGCAGCTCTCGATGTTGGTAACAAAAGAAATAGCAACCACAAAAAATGTAGCAAAACTAAGGTTGTTCACCAAAACTATGCCTTGAGCTATCTGATACGCCTTCTCCTTGAATTGTGCAATCGATTAAAAACCAAAAGTTGACGAATGATTTATTTGTTCATCTAAGAAGTGTACATTAAGCAATTGGACCGCACCTAGTGTACCAAAAAGTCAAGCTAGTAGCAATTCGCTTTTTAATTAGTTGTTGTTCTAAGTGCACGAGTGTACGAAAATTAATTAAAATTGAGGTAAAAAAAAAACAAATGCAGCAAAATCTTTTAAAAGTGTGACACAAATATATGCTGTAAATTTGAAAAGGTTTGGTTTCCGACCATTTCATAAGTATTATGAGTTTATATATACTCTTGGCTAATGCAAGCTTAACTAAATCTGTAATGATAACCACCTACTGATATATGTTCACACTTTAAAGTGTTAATTAGACTTTATAATATGTTGTTTAGGTTTTACGTCATATATTTAAATAAAGCAGGGCATCCCATGAATATTCAACAAGTTTATTGATAGAGTATTTCGGTCTCTACAGTTAATCATGTATCTAAACGTGGTCAATTTAAATAATAAATAAATATTACTGTGGTATTTCAAAATGTTAAGTTGTGATTATATGTGTGATAGAAATATCTAAAAAGGTCCGATTCGAACGAAAATTGGTGACCATCCCACGATGCTTACTCTGTAAACTTGGTTGAGTTATATTTCAAAAATGTCTCGTACTAAATCTTAATTTTCGGCTGAATGTAGCTCATTTTATTTATCAATGTTCAATTAAAAGCAGCTGATCTCGATCCATGACGGTCAAACTGTATTTTGTTCTCATTTAATCTAAGTCAAACTAATAGCGCACTGCCTAAGAACTGTTCTTAGTGACTTTCAAACTGTGAACGCTTCACTTCGCACATTTAACATTCAACGAAAATTAATTTTCTTTATTATGCGTAGCCAGCTCATCCCTGTTGCACTTGCTCTTAATCAAGAGAGCGGTAAGACCAAATAAATTATAAGAGTCACTTACGTGCATCCAATTCCAAAAGTGCTTATTTGGCAACGCATCTGCAAACGCTGTTACACAAAAAAAAAACACACACACATAAAGGGCACAAGAAAAAAAATAAAGAAAAGAAAAAACACCATGCTTCCTCCCCCACTAACGCTCTCTCATTTTTTTTCGCACTTACATGGCGGCCGCCGCAGTAGAATAAGCAACAGAGCGATGACAAAAAAAATTGATGAAAGGGACTGAACGATTGAAAATTTAGCTGAATGAATTTTACTTTCATTCTCTTACACTGTTTTTACACATAATTTGTTACTAACCAAAAAAAAACTAACATTGTTTATGCCAGAATAGGCAGACGCAAAAACAAAAGGAATAAAAGGGGCTATATACATATATATATATATATATTCCGGGCTAAAAGTTCCGCAGCTTCCCGCCTCGACGTATGCTACGGAGACGCGTATTGCAACTAAATCAGCAGAATTGCAGCGAGGCTATGTCCTCTTCGAATTCGAATGCGAATTCGATATTGTGAGAGCGTTTATTATCTTTTCCAGAGAGGACTATGCGTAGCTAGCTGATTTGTTGTTGGGAACATTCGGAGACTTTGATCGCCATTAGATAACTGGCCGATTATAGTTTTTCTCAGGCTTTCAATAGATACTCCGATAATCAGCGATCAGAGACAATGTAATTAATAATTTTAAGCTGGTATTAAGGGCTCCGCGCTCTGCTCGCTTCGCTCTGTGCGGCTACAGTCGAATGACCTCGAAGGTTTGATGGTTTAAATCTTCTACTAATTGTTGGTATTACATCTACATGATGTAGTAAACCGAATTAAACCAAATTCGATCATAATATAAAATACAATACAAAATTTCCAATCCGTGAGTTTGTCTGCGATAACTCTAAAAACAACAAAAAATTGCATACTAAATCTTAGTTTTCGATTAATCGTTCCTATGATGGCTATAAAACACATTAGACCGATTTAAATCACATTTTGTCATTATATATAAGACCATCCCATATATACATATATTCTGTCAGTTTGGTTTGGCAACAAAAAAGTTGTTCGTTCTAAAACTTGAATTTCGACTGATTCTTCCTGTTGCAGCTATGTATATGATATAGTGGCCCGATTTCAACCAAATTTGGAAAGAATGTATGGTTTGGTTGAGATATCTCAAACAACATAAACGTTTTTCGTACTAAAATTAGATTAGATAGAGATAAAAAAACAAATTGAAAAGAAAAATCTGAGCCAGCAAGTTTGAAGTCTCGAAATCGACGCGTTCAAACACACGGACGGAAGGACAGACGGACGGACAGACGGACGGACAGAAGGACATGGATGTCGTGAGTTCAATGTATTATTAAAGCCACACAAATTCCCCGTCAAATGACAAAACCCGTATCAATAGATATTATATACAATTCAAATTGTCTAATAGAGAGTATTTATCGGTCTGCCTTTCTATGTGCTGTGTAGTAGTTCACTTTCAATAAAAGTCGCGTAATGTGTTGCACTTATTTTTTTTCCAATAAGTAGAGCAGCAAAAACGTAAAGCAATCGAAACTCACAAAAAATAAAGCCAATCAGGCTTATGACCGAATTACTGTGCATTGCATAACTACTCAGCCATGCTCTAGCTCTAGCTCTGGCTCAACAAAACCAGGTACACAGGCCAGTTATACATTTTGCTTAGTGGAGCAGAAAGTACAAACAGCAACAATGAATTGACAGTTATGTTGCCAAGTGTGTGCTGCCACTGGCTAAGACAAATGTCATCCCAGGTAACAGCTGCTCTAGGCTTTTTACATGGCTTTGCCATTGGCACGTGATTAGCTTACTTTTTGCAGCACCGCCAGCACCAGTCAGTATGTATATATGTATATATATACATATATATTATTCACTTAAGATTGTCGATCAGAGCAGCAAGTGGCGCACGAGGTAGACAGACAGGCAGAGAGACAGAAAACTGCGACGTTTTCGCGCGATAATTACACAATTTGCGGTGCGTGCTGCAAGCACTGCATGCTAAGTAGATTTTGTCCAGCAGCCTTGACACGATTACTCACATGTGACGTTCAAACTGAAGCATTAGACACGTTTAACACACATACAAAGAAATTATTAAACTCAAGTATTATCCTCACTTCAAAGATAAGCCAGTTTCGGTGAGCCAAGGAATAAACTAGCTATTGTTATCAAAACTATTTTTAGTTTAAGCAAGCAAAACCACGCTCTACATATGCATTTTACTAACATAGACCCATTATTTGTAAAGCTCACTCCACTAAGTGGGCAAACGTGTTTATATTGCCCTTTATTTTGCATAATTTTAAAGTTTCTGCTCAAAACTTAACTAAATCCTTATAATTTTTCCAACTAACGAAATGGACTTTTTAATACATCAATTATATTCTATTATTTCTGTACTTTCAAATTCTCATGACGATATTTAAATTATCTCACAATCTGAAAAATTAATCAATTCATTTTTTAAAAAGTGCAATATTTCTAGCTAAAAGCGTGTCAGTATAGCTATATAACTTACAATATATAGTGGAACCAAGTCGACTTAACTGGCACTACGAATTAACAATTCATTTTTTAAAAAGGCCAATATTTCTAGATGAAAGCGTGTCAGTTTAGCTATATAACTTACAGTATATAGTGGAACCAGGTTGACTTAACTGACACTACGAATTAACAATTCATCCACGCTTAATTATAATGACGTTGAAAAGCTAAAAGCAGCAGCCAACGCCTTTATATGCCTTAGAAACTGTTTGTAGACGTAATAAAAAAAGTGAATGTAAATTTGTTTGGGAAAAGGTGTCTCTAACAAGCCAAATATATTATGTTGCTCCAAAAAATATATGTAATGTGCCTTTCGTGGCGTTTTAGGTCTGGTCAAAAGTGCAACTTAACGGCTTGTTGCTATAACTTGTTATTGTTTGTAAAATGCTTACTTTACAATTAAGCACAATAGTACATAGTTGGTTTGTTGCTTGTGCGCGATAGTGTAGGTCGGTCCTAAAGTGACAGGGTACAGTCTATAATGAAGCGTGTCCCAAAATAAACCGATTTTAATATGAATAATACGTACTATGTATGTATATGACTCACATTCTAAACTGAATTGTTTTCAACTAGAAACTGAATGGTAATCGAAGGTTGACTGACATCGCTTCAAGGAGGACTCCTTGCATAATTTTAGTGTGCTACAAGTCAGTTAATTTATTAGCTGTGGATTTGCGTCACAACACTGTAATATTGAAAGGCCGATATAAGTTCAAAATGCTAAGCAATAAGAGTTAAAATAACTTCCGCCCCAATTGTTACAATGTGCTCATTGATTGGGCGAGTCACTTCAATTGATCGCGCCATTGGCTTTAGGCTGTCTGAGTTGTGTTAACTTTGTTTTTTATAGCAATAAATTTGATGGCATCGAAGTGGGTCTAATTGAATTCAAATTGAGCTTCGATTACTTGAATTACTAATCTGCCTTAGAGTTTTTTTTCGATTTTCTTGACTTTAAATGGCATTTTTTTGGGTTGTTACTGATTTTTCATATTTTGTCGCAAGTCCCCATGATAAGGTCAACCTATTTTATACAGTCTGTCGTGCAATTAAGAGTATTAATTATTATTAAAAATTATATTCCGTGTGAATATTCGATTCGATTTAAAGTTGCCGAGAATTAATTACTATGGGTATAAAAGTTGGCAAAATCCTTTAAATAATTTGTTTAAACCTTGTGGCATTACAAACACATTATTTCTTAACCAATCGCAGGATGTACAGATGCACAAAACAAACGTTCATCACGCGTTACCAATTCACGCAGCTTTGGCACCAATGTAAAATCAAGCAGCTCAAATGGAATTAGCTTCGATTGTCCCGAAGAGTTTGGATACTACCCGCATCCCACGGACTGTACACAGTATTACGTATGCGTGTTCGGCGGTGCTCTTCTCGAGAGCTGTACTGGAGGTCTAATGTACTCGCACGAGTTACAGACTTGTGACTGGCCCAGAAACGTGGGTTGCGAGCTGGTAGATAGTGGTACGTCAGCCAGCTCCACAGAGTTGGATAGTGCCTCACGTAATAAAGCACAACAACAGCAGCAGCAGCAGCATGTTCCCAGCCGCATTCGCTTTGGGTCCGCCTTTACTAGCCCTGGTTCTAGCCAGAAGACAGTTACAGTGCCACCGCAGAATCATCGTTCGCCACAACAAGTCATTCAAGCTCAAGCTCAGCATATCCCGCCACCACCAGAACTTCGCGTGCCACCAAATCCCGTGGTCACGTCGCGTGGACAGCCAAAGTCACTTCTTCACTCGCAAGAGGAAATAGCCAAGGTAGGTCGAGGTCAAAACCAAACACAGTTAACAGATAATAGAAACAACACTCGCTCATCCTTTAACTGCCCGCTTTTTCTCGTATTCATAGCTATATGCAGAGGCGCAGGAATACCTGCCACCGGTGGAAGAAGAGGAAAGCGATCGACAGCAGCGTGTTTATCGTGGCCAGCCGAGTACTGTTAGCCAAGTGCAGCGGGATCGCGATGGTATTATTTACCAAGCCAGCATAAATGCCATACCGAATCATGGAAAAATTGGATCCTACACCTTTGGAACAGCTTACAGGTAAGTTGACTATATACTCACTATTTGAATCTAGCTTCTCATTTGACGTCGCTTCTGAAATTACAACTGTTTCAATATTTATAAAAATAAAAAAAAAAGAAAGCCTAATTTAAAATTCTCTTGAACTCATTGAACTACTCTTTTTTCTCATATATACTGCATACTGTATACTGCACTCTTTATACTGCTCCAAACGACACCAAACAACCGACTGAAAATGCTTTTGGCTAAACTCTGTACGCAAACAGCGAAAGCTTTAACGACGACATAACAATTGGACATGAACTGTCACATAATCGACTTGATTTAGACAGAAGACGCAAACGACGCGATGTCAATGAGATAGAAACAATAACAGCAACACCAACAACGCCATCAGAAATCTCAAGCGATTCAAATAGCTCCAGCGAAGTAACGGAGCCAGATACCTTAGGTAATACTCAACTGGCCAGTGGCGATAACAATTCAAATAACTCCCAAGAACATTATGATGAGGCAGCACCGACCCTGACCCAATCGCAAATATTCTCCTCAAAAATAAGCCAGAAACAAATCAATAAAGAGATTGACTTTAGCCATAAGGAAACTGACGTTGCTTACGAGGACGCAGATGACATAGAAATAAACGAAGATAACAATGACAATGACACTGTCATTGGAGAATCAAAGCGACGAGCACGTCAATTACAACCTTTTCCACATGCTTCTCCCAAATGGCCGGTGAATAACTATCGCTCCATAGACACGCAAGCTCACCAATCTAACACACAGAAAAATGGATACAGTTTCGGTAGTTTTAATCCATATCTTACGCCACCGAGTCCGCAAAACCGTCAGCACACCAACCACAATTATAACCAATTAAGCCCAAATCTTGGATATAAGGTTTTCCCACAACAGCAACAACAGCAGCCGACTTTGACATATGGCCAAAAGCCGACATTCGTATACACTGGCTACAACTTGTCGTTGGCACCACCGCCGATAGAAGATGATTTTAGACCCATTGCCGGTAATTACTATGGTGCAGCCAGCTCAACAAGTTTGCAACCGCCAGTTAGTGGCTATCAGGAACAATCGCACACGCAAGGCGATTTACTGCCGTATCTTATACAGCAACTGAAAGAGCTAAAAGAACGACGAAAGCAAATACAAACTGAAAATTTTGCCTACTTTCATTTGGACAATCAACCACTTCCAACAGCCCGCCAACCTCCAAAGCTACCAATCCACTTTAGCTACTATTCGACATCCAAACCTCCGCAACAAGTTACTCCGAACAATCACTATGCACAATACAGTACAGGGGGTGAATTTTACAACAAGAACAGCAACAAACCGGAGCAACAGTCAACCACATTAAACTATCCAGGCAAACTAATATCTCAATATAGCATTGGCCTAGGTCTGGAGACAGCACAAGGCACAACAACAGAGACCAATTACTTTCAGTATAATATTATTGCAAACCAAAAGATGAAGGGCGTCTACAACACGGCCAACAAGCTGAATCAAATAGAGCATGCAGCAGTCAAGGTGCGACCACCAGTCACACCACTGCAAGTCACGCCCAATTTTAATATTGTTTCAGCTCCCAACTTGGCCATTAATAAGTCCAATAATCTCCAGCAGATACCATTCCGTGATCTGTCACATTTGCCCGTGGGCATCATGTATGCATCAAATACCACAATACCAGAATCGTATCAGACCTTTACCAAATCAATCAGTTCCACTGCAATGCCAAAGTTTAAGAAAACAACAACAACAACGGTCAGGCCAAAGACGACGAACTTTCAATTTAACATTAATGAGTTTATGGCAAACTTGAAAGCTAGTGATCTAGCGAGTTTAAATCCGGCTGTAAATCCATTAATTAAGTACTTCAAACAGGTAAGCAATGATGGGAGTGGCAACATCCGCAATGCTGTGGTTCTTCGTCGACCTGTCGCCACTACTACTGTACAGACAACAGTAAGCACCACAGCAACAACATCAACAACAACAACGCCCCGCCCCCAGCTAAGAACCAGGCCGACTGTATCAACGACAACCCAGCGCATCCTTAAGGGATATGAAACTTTTGTTAAGAATATACAAAGTCATAATGCCAAGGAAAGCTTTATTGTTAATCAACAACCAACAAAAAGTACAACCACGACGGAGAGGCCCATTGACCTTTATTACGAGGACTACGATGATGGGGTTGATGAAGACATGCTGCCACCGTCCCGCATGCCCCCCTATATGCCCATGTCCGAGACGATGGCACCGCCCCGGCCACAGACCGTGGTGACAACTGATAGATCGATTAGCACCACATCGATGTCAGACAAAAAATGGCCTAATCTTCAGACAGGTTACATGCAAGCAACGACTACGCGTCGTCCTTTTCCAAATTTTTCACAACACAATTCAGGTAATGGAGTGCCCGCATTCATCAGTTTTCCCAGCGACATATTTCAAGAACTCAAGCAACGTCTGCCCCAATTGCAATCCGACAATCAGAATAGCCGAGTTCGTGTAACAAGCAGTACAGTGAGCACTCCAACTACAGCAGCTGCTCCAACGCGAATCCGTTACACAGTGCGACCACAACGCACACGCATACGCGGACAGCAAAAGTGGATGGATAATCCAGATGGATCAGAGCAAAATCATAATCAAACCAAATCCAGTGTAAGCACTATTAGCTTGGGCGGCCTGCACTTAAACTCGATACACAGCTCCTCAAATACGGAGAGACAAAGGTAGTTATAAAAAAAAAAAAAAATAAAGTCGCCGCTGACTCTGCTGTTCAATTTGTTTTTTTTTCGATGCTACACAAATACACACATAAAAAATACGACAATAACATGTACATAAATACTGTATAAATATATAAATATAAATTCAACTGGCCCTCCGGCGTTACTGTTTATACGTTACTTATACGTTCTGACCTTACCCATAACTAAAGAAAAGAACAATGAAATGAAACTTACTTACAAAATTGTACAGTTGACTAAACAAATTTTTAATGGACTGGGCTTTCCTTACCCCTAACTTAGCTCTCAACCGTTCTAACCTTTCTAACTCATCTCTCACAACTAATAAACTGTCCATAATATACTATGTATTATGATTTTAAGTTTTAATTACTATCTGTTTTCGTTTTGCATTTTTCTTCCTTTGTATCATATAAAAAACAATCATTCGCATATGTATAATTGCATAAATATTTTATAAACAATTGTGAATATTTGTAAATGTAAATAACTTGTGTGCGTCGTCAACTCGAATCACAAATTTTTGTGTCTGTAAAGAGTTGATTCATCCTCACCATCATCGCAAACGGCGCAAGGAACCGATAACATATTTTTACCACCAAGCTCACATGCGCCACCGCCACAGTTAGCATCCAATCGTAACTACTACAATACATCCATATTCAATCATGGGGTTGGCTACCAAACACCACAGCAGGCTCAACAGCCACCACAAAAGCAACAACCGACACCATTTCAACAACCGCAACAACAACAACAGCAACAGGCACATGCCTTACCAAATCCCTATGATTCATCATACTATTCTGTTTACGACGATGATATTGATTTGTACAGGGATGCTGAATATCAGCAGCAGCAAGAACAGCAACAACAACAGCCCCAGCAATATCAGACGAGTGTACGTCAGCAGCAGCAACAATCAACTTATCGCCCTCTGGAAATATTGACAACACAAACACCAGCACAAAGGCCCAGCTACAATAATCAGCCTGCCTTGAACTACAACACGGAATATGATGAAGATCTCAATGCGCAGGTACACTCAAAAAAATCTTATCCTAAATCGATTAAATGACAATTTTCTTTAATTTAGAACGTTTTTCCTTAAATTTAAGGTGCATTTGTTCAATTTGAGAGATAACCATGAAAAGTGTAATACTTTCTATTTTTAACCAAATTTTTACTCAATATAAGAACATTTTTGTTCAATTATCTATAAGCATTGGAATCTAATGACAATTTTCTTAATTATGCAAAATAATTTTTTATAATACATATATGTGTATCCATCACATACATAGATCTTAAACCAATCAATAATTTTATCGTAATAAAACATGTAAATCTTTTTAACAGATCGAAAAGGATAATGCTTACGATCAACCTACACGCACTCCACAACGGTAAGTGATTTCTATTCTTATCTTCTCTAATCGCAAATGGCGACTTATATTCAGTAGCATCTTGTTGAAAACATTTTAAAACCTCACATGCTAACTAGCTCTCAAAAAAAAAAAAAAACAGTTACTCGCATTTTGTATTTGACCTTACTAGTCAGAATACATGAGAATTAATGAATTAAGTTTTATAAACTAGCATTGTCAAGTATATATTAGAGAAGAATAAACACATACACACAAACACATAGAGAATGCATCAAAAATTACATACATTTTCATGTCGTCAACACGAACCGATTACATACAAACAACGACATCTATCTATCAGTGCTGAGGAGGTAACCATACAGACTCTAGATGCCCGGTCTATTGCATCCACTACTTCGAGTCCAGCAGTGACACATGATGCCCGCAATTACTACAATACCTATACGACGGAAAATTTGAGCTATGAGGAGGGGGCTGATTTTAGCTATTCCAGCTCAGCAGAAGACTACGATCAAAACGAACGCACCCCAATTAAGACTGTCGATACTGGAGATTATTATGTAATCGCCAATGATGTGCAACAGTCTACTCCACAATTTGAAGTAGTACAAGGCAAAAAAATCACGACGTCGGCACCAATACCAACACGAGCTTCGATCTTAAAGTCCTCTCAAGTAACAATCAGGAGTACAAGCAAAACAACCACATCAACCACCACACAAACCGTCACAAAGTCCCCTACAACTACAACAACCACAACAACATTGCAACCTTCAAGGTATTTTTAATGCCAGACTTAGTGAAATTCTACATCACATTATTAATTTCGTAGACAGTGTCTTCGATTAGCTGTCTGTCTATAAGGCTCTCTTGATGAGCCGCAATGGCCAATACGCTTTAAAACGATTAAATAAAATTGCCGTATAAGATCTCATCATAACATTTCAAAAAAATACATAATTTTCGAACTCATAGTACAAATAAACTATGCTTTAATCAAATAAACTAAGCTCAGATTATGGTTCATACATAAGTAGACCATTTAAATTAACTGAAAAAATATATAAATTACCGAAATATAGCAAAATATAGCAAAATAGTCACCATTCATTTAGTCTGATATTATCGATTATAATTTGCCTACATTTCACTATTAAAGGCTGATTCATACTACATTTCTTGTTACTTATTCTGTTTGCCTTTTGTATTATTTTCGTGCAACTTGTACAATAAAAATCATTGCATGTTTCATATAAATGTATATGTCTATAAAATCATTATGTATTTCGCAATGTTCGCATGGCATGTGCTTTCTATCAAGATGTACCGAAACTAAGGTACAAACTAGTCAAATGATGAGAACCAAAGGGTTAGAATATTTCAATTTAAAAACAAAAACACACTCAATTAATCAACTGGATAAGTTACTAACTCTAATGTGATTGTTTATTTAAAAAAAATACACATTTCTTCAACAGCTCAAAAACGCATGCAAATAAAAGCATTAAGCAAAATGTCATAATCAAATTAAAGACAACCACACCAACACAAGCACCCCGTACCACAACAACAACAACAACAACAAAAACAACCACTAGGACCAGCACAACGATGCCAACCCCAACCCCAACCCCAACCCCAACCACAACTCCAACCCCTACCTATGGTTCCAATCCCTTTCTCCAATCGAAGCTAAAATATTTGGCCAAGTCTCTAGTTAACGCTGTCAGTCTATACCAAAATAGGCAGATTACACAAAATCTGACCCAAATTCAACCCACAGTCCCCCCATTCCGGCCAACAGTTAGCGAACAATGGTCATTGGTAGATGACAGTTCAAAAAGTGGTACTCTAAAGAGCATGGAGACAATTTTCGATGAAAGTCAAAATGTGCAGGTGCAAACTGCAGAGATCCCCAGTAGTCGTTCCTTTGAGACAAGCACTACAACAAAGTTCCTTGACTTCATTAATGCTGCAGCTTATGGAACAAGTAATTCAGTTCGAACGCCCACAATGAAGCCGTTCAAGACAGCATATATCAAAGACAGCATATACAATAGCTCTGAGAAAGATCCAGCCGTTTTCATTGAACAAAATCAAAATAAACGTATACAAAGCTTCGTGGTATCGGATGTGAAGCCCCAGAGCTTTAGCAGACCAGAAGCAATTACAGCCAAATTATTAGATAGTTCAAGCACTAGACGGCCTAATAACAATGCCTACCATTATAGTCTACAGAGCGGATCGCACGGATATAGCTTGTGGGCCGAGCAGTCAGAAATAAATGAGGAAAACGCGTCTGAGCCTCTGTTTCATCGCGAAGATCGTGGCCATAAGTCTAGTACAACAATAATAACAACAACAACAGCAGCGATAGACCCGACAACAACAACAGCAGCAACAAAAACCACTTATTCACCGCCCACTCAAGTCTATATTAATACCGAGAACTATGAAGATATTTCACCCACAACATATGTTCCTTTACGAATCTGGCGTAACGGGCGTCCAACCATTAAACAAGCACATGCCAAACAAACAACATTACCACCAATAATTACGACTAATGCTAGTTCCACGACAAAAGTTCCGACTACTCCAAGTACCACTACGGAACGAACCACAACAGGACAAAGTTTCACAGCCCGCGCAAATCTCTTCAAAGACAATCTAAATCGAGTTACAAGCAATTCCGCAATGCGATTCGTTTCGCCCTTTAAAAGTTTGGAGAGTCTATTACAAGATGAACGGCTGACAACCAACAATCTTAGAGCCACTACAAGATCGCGGTACGGAAATGGAGCGTTTCTCCAAACTACGCCAAAATCAAATAAAAATATATTCATCAACAATCTTCAGACGAATGCTAGCCAGTCTATTATGGCTACTTTAACAACGGGTAATGCTCGCAATTTCAGCATAAGTGATGCTATTCTAAGCACTTTTAGTCCAGCAATCCGGACAACTACGACTACGACTTCTCCGATTAGCATTTCCACAGACCCAGAGCATACTACTACAATATTAAAACCAACCATTTCAACGGTAGCGACGTCATCTCCCATTCAGTTAACTGAATCCTCTCTACGTCCGCGTGGTCGATCGCGTTATACAGCGGCTACAGTTAATTATAATTTAGAAAGTGTCGACGAACCCACAACATATGCACCCAAGTTTAAGATACCTCCATACGTAAGACGTAAAGCTCATCGAGCTCGAGTTGCCAACAGCCTGCGTCAAATCTCAGCTGCAGGACTCACAGCCAAGTCTCGAGAGAAATATGAAAGCCACAAGGCAGCTCAGCACGCTCAAGAGACTGTAAATAGCTTAGCGAGTGTAAATGATATTAATAAGCCTAAAAACAATTCTATTGAAAAGGAAACCAACACTCCAGACTCACCACGTGCAGAAGCTTTAATATCACAACGACCATTCGAAGTTGGGCAGAGCAATAGCATAGAACTTAATACCGAATCACCGCCAATTGCCAACGATATATCTAGCTCTACAGAAATTATTATTAATCCGGATCGTCCTCCAGTCCAGTTTCTATACTCAAACAAATATCGACAACAAGCAGCTGAACGTACACTGGCCGAAAGTCTACAGAATGCTGGCTATATAACAACGGCAAGTGGTCGAAACAAGTTTCGTAATGTTAATGTCTTGGAGCAATTGCAGCATTTTCTAGCCGCTAGTGATAGCGATGAGAGCGGATCACCACAATTTGTGGATGAGCTTTCTGCGCCTAATATAAAAGCTGCCATTAATGAGGTAAAGCAAGTGAGCCGAAGTGCAATGAGATCAACTACAACTATCACTGCAATGCCTGTAATACTATCGACCACACGTTCCCCATATACGGCATTGAAATCACATCCCTCCAAATTATACTCCCCCTCTCCCACTTTAAGCATATTGAGTACAGATCCAACAGTTAGACAACATAGTAGCACCCCAGATGATAATACCGCACCCCCTACTTCATCTTCAACCACTTCAACTACAACCCCCACTGCCAATGCCACTGCCACTTCCTTTGAACCTATATTTGGTCCAGCAACAACAACACGAGTTTCAAGGGTTAACAATGCCATAAAATCATCGATTGCCGCTGCTGCCGCCCAATCATCTAGCCCAGGCTCTATCTCTACCTCCTCAACCTATCAAATATCTGGGGGTAGAGCTAACAAATTCCAATATGGCATCGCCCCCAACAACAATAATAATAACAACAACAACCACAACAACAATGCCGCTGCCGTCTCGGTGAAATGCTCCGACAGCACACTAAGCGCCAAGTGCAACGAAATCCTTTCAAGGTATAAAAAGCGAATTTGTTTATAACGCTCCTCTTAGTTGCTGTTACCACTGCATTATCACTCTTCTCCTCCTTTTTTATTAAAAATTCACAGTAATCTTGTTTCAACACAGATTTAAAGTCTTACACAGAGCGAAAAAATCAAACATTTCGCACTAAAATCGAAATATTTCAATCTTGATTTTTCAATAAGATTGAAATTACAAAAATCAAGTATCTCGATGTTTATTCAAATATGATTTCCTAAGTTATACAATTTACGTATTCTAGTATTATCAAACTTAAAAATGAGTTCAAAACGTACTTGATTTAAGTAAAATTTTAAATTGACTCTTAAAAAACTTTCAGTTAGTATGAAATTAAGTAGAGACTGACTACAGAAAGTATTCTGTTAAGGAGTCTGAATTTCTCAGTGCTCATCAAAATGCTCCGAACTTATATATTGAACTTTCGTACTCATTTCTAGTATATGTGTTTTACTTGATTCAATATTATGTATTTTTATATCAAGATGTTTCGCACTCGGCTTAAGAATTTCAATGCTCATTTTCAGTACTTCATTCTTATATAAAGTATATATTTTAAGATCTGCAAATACTTACTTCAGGTTCATTGGAAATTAATTTTTGTAAGAATTTTTTCTCTCTGTGTACCAAAACAAAACAAAATCCCAACAAACTGTATTTTTTGATGTAGCTTTCGTTTCTCATTTTACCCACATTCACCCCCACTTATGTAGAACTTTGATTGTTTGTTGGCTTTCCAGTATTTATTAAACAAAAAACGCCCAACAGGCCAAATGTCTAAAATTATTGTTGACCACTGTAATACCCACCATAGTCACATTCTTAGTTTTTCGTTGATATTTAGTGTCAAAGATACAAAGCATATATACTAAATATTAGCTGCTCTATAAAATGTTGCAACAATTTACAGAACGGTGGGCATAAAACTACGTAAACAATTCGTTACCTTTGGGTGGTGGCCCCTTTTTTAATTTCTTTCATCTTTTTGACTGCAAAATGAATATTATTGTGAGTTTTCTAATGTTTTTGATTTCTTAATTTGATTTTGTATTTTTATTTTTCGCAAACAAAAATATTTAATACATACTTTAAAATATGTATATGAGAACTAAATTAAATTTAAATCGCACTCAACACTTTTATTTGCAATGCACATTTTTATCATATTCTAAACATTTTTGCTATGTATGCGACCAATAACTGCATTTCTTGAATCTAAATTGAAAATTACAAATTATAACAAAAACCGATTAAGTTTTTACCAGAATCCATTAAATAAACATGAATTTTGTTGTTCTTACTGTAGAACTGTATTTGCACATTTTACTGAGCATTTATTTAGTATTTCTGTTTTTTTCAAGCATTTCTTGTCCTAATTCAACATTGAATTGAGGAATTTTGTATCATCAGACTTTCTGTGAAACTACACTACAAATTCGAATATTTTTCGCATTGAAGGCGTTATGTATTTGCTCGAACTAAATAAACCAAACAGCTGAGTCCCCAAATAGGATATTGAACTTCTTCTAAAACATTTAAAGAGAGAGTCTATAATCAATAACTTACAGCGGTCTACAAAGCGAAACAACATCAACTGTAACTATTCTATCTATATATTATTCTCTGCTTAGGCTTACAGCCCAATCCTGCAACACAGACATATAAGTATACTATACATTTTTGGTTCTCACTAGTTTACAATCAATTGGCTGCTGATCTGAAATGCTATTTTACTCATGTGTACATACATACATAATTATACATATATACATACACACTTACATACATGAATACATTCATTCACGGATTATTAAAGTAATTAATAACTAATTTGAACTAATCTCCTTTTTACTATTTGTGTAGCATTTGTCCATAAATATTAATTGGCATTTCGCACGAAACATACCCTTTTATTTATTAAATAAATAATATGACTGTACATTTTTTGACATTATTAAATTTAGGAACAATAACAGAAACCGTGGCAGCACCATATACACCAATCAAGATCGCGATACCGTTTTCACGCCTAACAGAGGAACCCATCCCCCGTAAGTATTTATAACGGACTTGAACTATATTCATATTTAATTTATTTACAATCCCAATTTTAATTGAATATTCGACGATGAATTATAGACTAAATTAGTTAATTAAAAACGCAAACATTAAAAAAATGATAGAGCATTTTTCTCAGGGAAAAAAATCAGTTCCTCAAGCGTAATTTACAATATACAATTTGTGTGAACTCAACAGGCGAACACGTCCAACGCTTAAGCCATCTGGCACAATTGTTTCAAAGGCACAAGAGTTTGTAGACATCTACAGATATCCAGCATTAAGGCCAGACCCCATATATCCCCAGCCAACGCCGGATAAGACAGCTGCGAAATGTCGTAAGGATGTATGTCTACTGCCTGATTGCTATTGCGGTGGCAAGGATATACCCGGTGAGTTAAATTGATATCTACTATAATACTAGGCAAGCTTCGCGCTTAAAGCATACTGTTGCAAATCACAAAATATTTGAAATCTGAACTTACTCCACAATATGTTACATATTGGCGGTTTGAATGTATCGCTCACGCCACAAATTGTATTGATTACATTTGATGATGCAATCAACACAATTAATATTGAGCTCTATAATGAGATATTTAATAACAAGTCGCGCAAGAATCCAAATGGATGTCCTTGGCGTGGCACATTCTATCTATCGCATGAATGGACGGATTATGCCATGGTACAGGACATGTACTCTGGTGGACATGAAATGGCCTCTCACACGGTCTCGTAAGTTATGGAATACTCGATTCTTATCATCAGCTAATCAGCCAAAGAAGCATCCACATCAACCATGTCGAGCGTCAGCCGTAATCTTTTATACTTTTTGCCCCTATACGTATTCTTGGCTTATATTCTCATCGAGTACCATCCTATATCTTTTTCTCTGCATTCCATTCACCAACCACTTCATCAATACTATCGCCATGGTTGCTAGGCGAACTACCCGTTGAAAGTATACCTCAGATTGTACTCTTGACATTCGATGACTCTGTTAATGACCTGAATAAGCAATTGTACACGGATCTATTCGAGAAGGGGCGCGTCAACCCAAATGGTTGTCCAATCACAGCAACATTCTATGTCTCTCATGAATGGACTGACTACAGTCAAGTACAAAATCTATACTCCGATGGACATGAAATGGCTTCACACACAGTATCGTAAGTAGCCGACATTCGGCATCCAAGACTAGCACACAGGAATCGCAATTAAGCGTTATTACCCTATACTCATTAAATTCAATTATTATTTCATAACTATTTTATTCATTTTTTGATAAAAATCAACAAATTTGTATATTATAGTTTACGTTTTAAAAACAAAACCTGCTTAACAACCAGCTTCTTCCTTTCAACTCTATCATTCATTCTCACAAATACATTCGTCTAAAGACTACTTTTAAGAATATTACTACCCGAAATATACAAAGAAATGAGTTCTAATAACTGCTTCACTCCACAGTCACAGCTTTGGCGAGCAATTCTCGCAAAAGAAATGGACCAGGGAAATTGCCGGTCAGCGCGAAATACTTGCGGCTTATGGGGGCGTTAAGCTATCTGATGTTCGCGGCATGCGTGCGCCTTTCCTTTCAGTTGGCGGAAACAAAATGTACAAAATGTTGTACGACTCTAATTTCACGTACGACTCATCAATGCCAGTCTATGAAAATCGCCCTCCATCATGGCCATACACTCTTGACTATAAAATCTTTCATGACTGTATGATACCACCATGTCCAACTCGAAGCTATCCGGGAGTTTGGCAAGTGCCCATGGTTATGTGGCAGGACTTGAACGGCGGTCGGTGTTCAATGGGTGATGCATGCTCGAATCCCAGTGATGCGGCGGGTGTTACCAAAATGATTATGAAGAATTTCGAGCGTCATTATACCACCAACAGGTACGAACAAAAAAAAGTTTCCTTTAAGTATCCCGGCAAATAATAATAAGTAAGGAAAGCATATCTTAAAATCAAAAATTAGAAAAATAAAAGAAAAAAGCATTTCATTAAAAAAAAAAATTAAGAAATTAAAATAACGAATTATAAATTTGTGATATATTTGGGAAAGCAATAATTAGGAAAACGCCGAAATAGGAAATATATTTTTGAATGCCACGAGATTTTATTGTAATATTACTTAAATAGATTTTTCGTTATTTTAAATGTTACTATACATATTTTTTTTTATTTATGTAATTCTTTAAAGAAACATTACAAATTTATGTAAGGTAACGAACAAGTTTCTTTCCTTTTTTATTTTACTTAAATTTTTTACTTGTTTTATTTTATTAGGGCTCCTTTTGGATTATTTTACCATGCTGCTTGGTTTACCCAGCCGCATCACAAGGAAGGATTCATCAAGTTTCTCGATGCCATAAACGCCATGAAAGACGTTTGGATTATAACCAACTGGCAAGCTCTACAATGGGTGCGCGATCCAACACCTATATCGCGAATTAACTCGTTTCAGCCATTCCAATGTGACTATTCGGTAGGCAATAATTTTTGTACACTCAAATCTCACTTTAACACTTTAATATTTAACACTATACATAACTTAGGATCGACCCAAGCGTTGCAATAATCCCAAGGTGTGCAATCTGTGGCACAAATCGGGCGTACGTTATATGAAAACATGTCAACCCTGTCCCGACATCTACCCATGGACTGGAAAATCTGGCATACGATCATCGCGCATCGACAACGAAGTTGAAGAAACTCAGTCGTAAGACCTTAAACAGCCCGATAGTAAAATCCGCGCGTATATACACCGTTCATCTAGAGATGAATATCTATGCAGAAATGTTTAATTAGTACTCGATTCCTTTTTTGATATAGACAGTAGGCCAAAATACGGATTCACTCATTAAATGTTCTTCATCTACTTATATATACACTATAGCTAATTCGTTGAAGGGCAGCACTAAATTGACTTCATTATTTTCGGAGCATGTTATTTAAAATTATTTATTTCCCTACACCATAATATGTATGTGTACTGTATATTCCTATAGTTTGCTACTTGTATGGAATTTCTGTTAAGTAGTTTCAAAACGCAATATTAGCATAAGTTAATTATGTAATTTTAGACTGTAGTATAAAAACTATTAAGAAGTATATATCGTGTTACATGATTGAAAATTGTACACACAATATTGAACCATTGCTCTTTAGAATATGTTTAATACATTATTAAGTGAACTTTGAAAAATGTTTGAAATAACAATGTGAATATATCATTAATTTAGTACCAAATTTGCATAATCACATTCATGTAAGTATTTAATCTCTTTGATTTTATTTCCTTTTTTATAGTTAAAGACAATTGAATTTGGAAATCGGTGAAGGTGTTTTTAGCCTACAGCCGTTGGGTATAAATTTCACTTCATTTATATATTTAATTACTCCTATATAATTTTTAATTTTTTAATATACCAACTGTTTCGATCATTTCTTCAGTACATGATTTAAAATTGCAAAAAATCAATTAATATATAATTTGTAACATTATAGCAGAAAACTAAAAAATATGCTTGATTTACTTTATGAGCACATATGCATATGTACATACATACTTATCATCATCTGAATATTAACTTCACGTGTATCAATTGGATACAATAAATATCACTAATTGCTGAGAAAATTGGCAAAAAATGTAGAACATCATTTATATAAACATTAGCCAAGACCTCATACATTCAGTTTAGAGAATAGTTTAAAACGTAAGTCACTTGTGAATACTCTTACGAAAGTATTAGATCGATTTGTAATACTGCAAACTTGAAATGAGATATGATTAGGTTAAATGATTTAAGTTCGGACATATTTAAAGTTTTTGTAGCTAAACACAGCGTTACACAATTTATTTAGCAAAGAGTGAATTATGTATTTTGTGCTAATGAATTTCAAACAAAACGAGTACCTATAAATGTGTGTAATAAATATATAAATTTAAATTATGAATTTGCATTTTCATTTTCACTGAATTTCATTTGTTAAAAAATGGGTGATGTGTAAAGCTTCAAAAATTGTTTTGCCGATTTGAAGACAGAAAAAATATATATGTATATGTAATAAATATACATAATATGTGCTTTATTAATTTAGTTGAAATTATACGGTTATTCATTTTGTTGTCGAAGAGAAAATATCATCTAAATGAGTAATGTCATCTGTTTTGTAGCCTTTAAAAAAAAAACAATTTTTGTGTATTGAAATTTATTATATGTATCACAATTCCTTTCGTATGGAATACAAATATTTTTGGTTTTCATTAAATTTACACACAGCGTAAGTATACAACAATAATTTGTATATATAATTAAATAAAGTGTGCACTACCTGATATTTAAAAAGCTTTACATTTCACACATACTTAATCCACTTTAACGGCTCTCTAAATAAAGAATATTGAAATATGACAGTACTCGAATAATACATATTTAGAATACTGTTTGAAGCGCAAATAAAATAAGTTAATATTAAATAGAATAATTTAAAGTTCCTAATAAAATATCTATATAAGCACATACCATGACCAAGCAAACAAGTCATTCTAAATTCATAAAGTAATACATTCAAATAATAATTCATCAAATAATACTCCGTAATTCAGATTATAATAAAAATTATGATTTTTCCTAGCAAAAAATAATTGCACTTTAACAATTGTATATACATACACACTTAGGTATGTAGTTATTAGGCCTGACTATGCATTCTATATTTATATATGAATTTTGGCCACTTAGACGCATTTACGCAGATGATTGTTAAGTCGATAAGCCGCTTAAATTAAGATCGCGTTAAATTACTCTGACTTGTGCTGGCCGATAGCCCTATCTCATCATCCGATTCATCGGAATCGAGAGGGGTAATGCGTATCGCCTGATACCATTTGTTAGTCAAATCTGCCATTTGGGACTTGCATTCATTAAGCTCCTGACTGTTAAATCGACGTGTAAAAAATGGAATAAAGTACTTACGATCCAAGCGACCGAAGCGATCTCGTGCCTGCGTAAACGAGACATCCTCCTCCTCGGTTAGTTCAGACAAGTGCTCGGAATCGATTGCTTGGCCCCATTCCCTAGTCTTTGATAGAGATATGGACTTGCTGCGCTTTCGACTTGTAGTTCGAGTATACGAACTACCATTTGACGAGCGTACAGATCCGCGAGGCCTTCGTTTCTTGCCAGGCTTAAGATATTTTAGCAGCGGCATAGTTGAGCCGCCCAAAACAAGCGTGGTAAAAAGTACAATGATCAGAGTCGTTGTAATAATGACGTGGCGCTTCTCTTGACTGTCCAAATGCAAATGTAGAGATAGCGCATAGGAAATGGCTCCTCTCAGTCCTGAGAACCACATAATGAACTGCATTTTATTGTTAATTTTGTGCTCCCGAAATTTGTTAACCAAATACGCTAGCGGGAAAATGTTGCAGGCACGTCCAATGAGACAAAGCACAGTCGACCAGATAACGAATGATAATTCGACTTGGTGCTTAAATGAAAATATAGCCAGTCCCAGATAAGCAAAAACACAGGTCTCTGCTATAAACGCCAACGTTCGCATTGTCTGCTGCATGGTGATCTGAGTTACAGTCGATAAATTAAAATGCGTGTAATGTGACATGACGATGCCACAAAATAAAATTGCCATGATTCCACTCAAATGTATACCCTCGGCTAAAACGTACGGTGCATAGGTGAACATCAGCATAATTGCAAACTCCAAGGACGGATGCTTTCGCAGATCGATGTGTTTGAGCAGCAATGCTGATATTAGTGCAAATATCACGCCAATGCCAGCCGAGGCAAAAAACATCATGCAAAATGTCTTTAGAGCACTCATCATTGCTTCGCCAGTGTGTGCATCCGCATTCGCATTTATTGTGATAGATGCAGTCAACACAATGGATATCGCATCGTTAAGTATGCTTTCGCCAAAAACCAACATGTTCAAAATCGGATCGACATCAAGGGCATGGAAGATAGCAACGGTGGCCACGGGATCTACCGCCGATATTAGTGAACCGAACGCAAAAGATTCTGAAAAATTCAGCCTAGAATAGATACAATAAAAATACAAATTAGAATATATAAATAACAGCAGCCATAACTGTTATTATAAGAGTTATTCCGTAATTATATAATTTTTTTTATAATTTAAAGCAAGCGGAAGACTATAGTCGAGGCACCGACTATGAGATACCCATTACCTTTCCTCTGTTGCATACATTGCACAGAATACGACATACCCTTTTACTCTATGAATAACGGGTATGACAGATACACAAATATAAAAAACATACCGATAAGCAACCTCGGCCATTCCCAGTAAATAAATGCCAGCGCCAATTACCAAGGCCGAAATGGTTGTGCCAAATATAGCAAAAACCAAAATAGAGCCAATGTTCTGAAAGAAATTGCCCTTGTGTAGATTGTATCCAGACTCGAAGATGATAGGCGGCAGAAGAACGAGAAAGAATCCCATTGGAGAGAAGACTTCTTCGCGTTTCCAACTGCCATTTTCACCAGACATCACGTTCAGCGAGAGTCCAATAAATGCACCTAGGAAAACAACCACTATGGATTCGGGCAAATATTGGAAGCCGGTCTGAAGCATTGAGTGGATCAATAGTATTCCCAGCATAATCACACAAATGACGAAAAATAGTGATAGCGATGAGTTGTGCTCCTGTTCAACTGCATGTGAATCGATTAACGATGGCTCCGTTGCATTCGATGGCGCCACTGAAGGGAGGGAGGGTGATACGACGATTGCGGTGACATTAACGGCAGTTCCAATACCATTAGCAGTGACATTGCTGGTGCTGCTGCTTGCATTTATAATTATTGTTTTGTTCTCCGGCGTGACAATTGCTTGCTCTTTTAGAATGTTCTCTTTAGTATATTTGTTTGCATTTTGCACATCTAACGCTGATATTGTTGTTGCTGCTGCTAAAATTGTGACAATAGCAATCGCTCCACTTGCTGTCCACAAGGGTGTAGGCTTCTTTTTCATATTTAACAAGTTTTAACACACCACACAGAACCAAATATTTTATTTTATTAAGCGTAGCACAAAACACGTCATGAACATCTGTTTTGTTAATCGTTATTTTACCACACTGGTTTCCACGAAAAATGAAAGGTATTCCTGAACAAAGTTATCCGAAAATACATACATATGTACATACACATGCTTAACTAATATTGTTATCGGCCAATCAACAATGCTATTGTCTGTTTTTAAGATTTCCTTTTCAATTTATGACAATTACGTACTCTCAGGGGTCAATTAGTGATAACCCGAGCAAGGGATTTGCCTAGATGAATTTTTATTTATTTAGTGTATAAAATACTATAGTAACTAAGCACAATAATTCCTTGGCATTAGAAATATGTACATATGAACATATAACTAGGGGGTCAAAATCATTTAAAAGATAATGGAGGTTGTTATTTCAGTTTTTGTTCAAAAGATTTTTGTATTTATTATGCAGAAAAAAACAGATTGCCGAACGCCTTGATCTTGAGTGGCCCTATTTTGTGATTAGCATGACATGAGCTTTCTACGGTTCTTTATTATTCAAAATAAATTAAAGAAAATAGCAAACTTTTTGTCATGTTTCAATTCTCTATATATTATTTAACTGTACTTATTTATGCACATACGTGTTCCCCTATTTTTTTAATTTTATTATTCAAACTATTTTACTTATGAATATATGCAGCTGTAGACAGTACTATACTTCAAATATAATACCAAACACATATTCATGTCTTTACATATTTAAATTTTTTAAACTATCAACTCATCTTTACAGTGCTCTACTGATTTTGATAAGAATTACATTTCGCCTAATCATCTTTCCGGATTGAGACTCAATAATTTATAAATAACATACGTTTTCTCAAAACATGCTCAGAAAAGCTCTGTTCAAGAAATTGTCAACACCAAGAAAAAAAGTTTCAACAATACTAAAAACAATACATCGTTAATAAAACCAAAACATTGGTAGAGTGTATTTCGCAGACAGACAACAGGTGGAACACAAAGTGCTGACGTATGTAACTGTTCATGCAGTCTTTAAAATATACTAGCTTTTATAATCAACGACGTTCTAACTTAGTGGCAACATTGTGCCTCCCACAACAGCACCAAAACAGCTGTTTTCTGAATCACCAGTGAAAAACGTGGAGATGCTGCTAAAGTTTGCTTCGGAAAGGTAGTACTGCATTTTTAGTAGCTTAAAACAAGAGAACCAAAGTGAGCACCAAAAACTAGGCACATATATAAAAGCATATGCAGATATGTACTTATTACCCCTCCGCACGATAAAGAGAGAGAGAACCGCTGCTCTCTTTTTTGTTAGACGTCGCAACGTCGCCATCGTTGTCCGAAACGCTTCGAGGCTATAAATTCTGTAGCAGGCAAATAGTGTGTGCTCTTTTTCTACAATACCGTAACGGAGATAGGACGTGCGTGCTAGTTGCGTTAATCTCATTACCCGTCGGCTAAAATAATTATAAAAAAAAAAACCAAGTGTGCTGCCCGTTAAGGCCGTATTATATATTTTTTAACAAAAAAGCCTAAGTCCGCTTAATACTTTTGAACAGATCTTTGCGTTTTCAATCGCGCGTGCTTATCGGTGTGTTATTTTTGTTCACATTGAACACACATATGTACAATTCATATGAGTATGTGTATTGTTGCTATCTCGTGTGTGAGCAGCATAAACGTAAAATGTTTTGTGATTATATAAATATGATACTAATAATGTTTGGAACACGCTGTGCAAAATTGGCAGACGTAAACACACGAGAGAACAATATGCAGAAAAACAAATAATTTGATGTGGCTGTTCATTGGGAGAGTTGTGGGAAAATCAATTTGTCCATATCAAATGAAATGAGTTAATTATTGTTTTGTTTCTATACAGCATAACCAAGTTTATCTACAAAATAGTCAACTAAATCAGCAAGAACAAAGGTTCGAAATGCCGCAAAAGACCAATGGACACGGCGCTGCCAACGGCTTCAATGGCAGCAATGGCAACGGTAATTCCTACGACATGGAAGACGGACAAACATTCCTATTTACTTCCGAATCTGTTGGCGAAGGACACCCAGGTAAGTGTCCATACATAAATATGTATGTAGGTATGTTTCATGCATACAAAAATACATGCAGATGCATGTATGTATAAAGTTGCTTAATTTAGCTGCAGTTTACAAGAGACGACGCCGACCTCCTTATTGCATCATACAATTCATGTGTACGAAAATGCATACATATACATTTGTACGTATGTATGTACATCCACAGATCTGTAAATATGGCAAGCAACTCAGTTTCCACAAAATGTCTTTGCACTTTTCTACCAACATATGTATCTTTTAATGTCATCAGTTTAGTCTGTAGGAAATTCTATCGAAAAACGTGCTTATTTACTCAGTAGTCTATCGAAGGCAATTGTTAGTGTGACCAGCTTCACATTATATGCGTATACCAATTGACCGGCGTTTAAGTAGTTTGCAAAATACCGCGTGGTTGCATACATAATTTGAATAATTTAATTTAAGCATACAGCATATGTAAATTGCTATTCTGAATAAATATTTACATATATATTCAAATACATATGATAAAAACATTGAACGTTCATTTATCTGTATGTTTTAAATACCAATAATTGCTTAACAACTTACAGCTGGTCACTCTTTCTCTGCTTTAAGAGTGTGGTTTTTTTGTATATTGAGGCTGCCCCGGCAACGTGTTATGCTTACATATGCCAATACATACTTACGTACATTTGTATATGCTTGCGAATAGACTGGTGAGCTTAAGCACACACACTGCAACATGGCCACCATGTGCTTATACAGTTCAGTTCTCTTTCATGTTACCGGTTCTCTTAAGGCGATCATCAAAACAAGCGTAATATTTGTATTTATGTACATATAAGTGCGTGCATGTATGTATGTACAAACATACATATATGATTAGGGTGTACGCACAGAATGTACCAATGACCCAAGAAACTAAAGAATTTTATTCTAGACCCATTTACAATCTAGGCATTTATTTACATCGATTGCGAGGCTTATCGGTTTTGCAAGAGGCAACCACGTGTTCAATTTGTTAAAAAACTTCAGAATTTCAAGTAACTGTTTTGCCAGATAGAAATCTACTTATGTACGTACTTCTTATTTTTAAAAATTGTTGAGTCCAACGGATCTTGTTTATTTAGTTTTACGAACTACGTATAAACAAACGAAAAAATCAAAATAATGAAATTTTTGTAAGAATATACATACATACGTTTATTTTGAATCTGTCAAATCGGTTACTTGTGGATGCCATTATTTCAATAATTTATTAGACTAACTATATATTTGAGTTCATTTAGTTTTTACTCGTAGATTCATTTTTGTACATCAACACACATATGTATACATAGATTTTTTTATATTGGAGCGATTAGGGACAGCAACATTTTATTCTATATGATAAGTTGATTATTGCTTTCACTACTTTTTGAAGCTAATTACGTAGTCGACTTGAAAGGGAATTTCGCTTTAGTTAGGGATGTAAATTGTTAATAATGTCATTATATGATTAATATAATTATGTACAATTTATTTTTTATCTGTGTCACTTTGGACAGTGATTATCCTGATATTCAAATTCAAAAGCAATAGCGAAGAACAAACTAATAGAACTTACAGTGATTACGCAGATCATGGGACAAACATATACAGGACATGATACAGCACTTTCGTTTGCGTTTTAAAAAAGTCTATTTGGTAATCAATCGTGTGACTAAGGCAGGTTTCGGGTTATCAACATCACTGGGACCCCAAAAACAAGCGGACGACTATTGATATATATTACGAATTTTTATAAAATAAAAACAGTATATATACATGCAATCATAGACTTATAAATCGAAAGCGATGCGCCATTAAAATGATTCTACATCATTTGGCGTATATTGATATGTGATATATTGATATGTGTGTTTTTATTAATTATGTAAGTCAAGTTTTAGTTATGAGTAAATACTTGTTTACAGTTTTGTACAGCATATTTTAATGTCACTTATTTAATTCTAGAATTTTAGTGTATGACAGACGTTATTCTATACTTTTATTTTCACAATGGCGTCAACAATGCTGATGACAGTATTCAAATGTTTAGTATATGTAGCATTGAATTTCGCTGGCAATTGCAAAAGGCAAATGAAAATAAACTCCATAAATCCAGAATTTTGAGTGGCGGGTCTTGGGTGTCGGGTATCGGGTGTTGTCGATGTTTGCGGAAAATGGTCGTTAAATGGTCGTTACTCCTTGTAATAATATTATGTTGAGTAAACATACATACATTCTTATTATTTATATATTTCGCTGTATGCACTAATGAGATATTTTTTAAATCAATTTTTAGACAAAATGTGTGATCAAATCAGTGATGCTATCTTGGATGCACATCTGAAACAGGATCCCAACGCAAAGGTTGCATGTGGTAAGTACACATAAATGAGTGGAAATTAAAAAAAAAAATCCTGCAGGTCAGTTGAGGCATGCAGACCAATGAACTCTATTCAAATGAGAACTTCACATATTATATTAAATGACAATATTAAAATATGCTGAATACTACAATGTTACAAAAGTACATGAGATATGTGTTGGATTCCCTATAAGACCTTTAAAAAAAATAATAAAAATTGTTAAACTTTCGTATTTCGAACTTGTTTATCTTGCTCATTAATAATATAATCATAACCTACGCGTGCTTGCAAATAAACAAAAACAACAATAATAACAAAGTCAATGTCTTCGAAACAACTTTTTTTCTGAGTTCATTAATCTTAAAATCTAAACTGATTGTGCATAATTTTTTATTCCATTGAATATGATTAAAATGGTTTTATTTCACTTGTAGAAACTGTGGCAAAGACAGGCATGATTCTACTTTGCGGTGAAATAACATCGAAGGCAGTGGTCGACTATCAAAAGGTAGTCCGTGAGACGGTTGAGCATATTGGCTACGATGACTCCTCGAAGGGTAAGTGTTTGTAGGGTTAGCTTACAGTTGAGATTATATTATTTATGGGTGGGTGCAGAAAAGATGGAATATTAAACGAAATACCATAAAAATAAACTCAAAATCAAAAAGGTTTCGATTGGAAGACGTTGAATCTGCTCGTTGCCATTGAACAACAATCTCCCGATATTGCGAACGGTGTACACGTGAATCGTGAAGAAGAGGATGTCGGCGCTGGTGACCAGGTATAAAACAAAAGCAATTATCAGTACCCTTAATTAAGCGATTAAATGATGACCGAGGAGTATGTGCTGTTTGCGTTCGTTTGTTGCGTTTACATTCTTTTTAATGTTATTCTTAATCATATGTTTCTCATATTTACTTAGCTCACTTTTATTTTAACGTTTCAGATTAGATACTAAGCAATGCAATTCAATCTAAAAATAATGGGAAAAGTAATAGCCCCATAAAAGCATACTAAGAATTCATATTTTAGGTGTTAGAAGTTAGGCTGATAAATTTTAATAAATTCATTACATAATTTTAAATCAGAGGGCGCATATCGGAGATTGCACATCACTGTAGAATAGCTGTTATTTTCGGACACTGAATAACTTGAACAAAACTTTATATTTATAAGAATTAAATCGGTTATCTGCTGTCATTGCTCAAGCCAAACCCTTGGGTAGTAAAGTCATTTTATATGCCTTATTTTATTTAAAACAAAAAACGCAGCGCTATACATCTAGAAAATGTTGTTTTTTAACTTGTTAAATTCATACACTAAATAAAAAGGAATACAGGTTTTTAATATCAAAATTGCATAGTTTTTTTTTTGTGAGCTTGTGCAAGACTCTTTCGTTGTTTTGCTCAACACATGACAGTTAACGCAAAAGTGTTCGGTAGAGTCTGATACTGAGCCAATTAAAATTAATTTGTTCAGGGAAAGCAGACAATTATGAAAATATATGTTAACTGCTATTAGCGACCTCTGTTTGAAGTGAATCAGAATACATTTCGTTGTAAAAAATGTTGTGCCCATGCATTCTCATTATTAGACAGATCTTGTTTAAGGCTCTCCCAAAGAGCCTTGTATGTATTTTTAGAATGCCTGGAGACTATAACTCATCTACTTCGTTTGGGCTCAGATCATAAAATGCATTTTCAACATAATACTTTTGGGATTCTAACTCCATAAATCTTCATTTTAACAAATCCATTCAGTGTATATCAATGTGGTTTTTCCAAAATCAACGACTTATAAAAATTGCATGCCAAGGGAAAGCGTTTTCCCAGGTTTTACATGAAAGCGTTCAAAATATCTCCAGAATAAAATTACATCATCAGCTTGAAATTTAAATCAGCAACGTGGGATTTGATGTTGTCTTTGTTTAAGTCTTCGGATTCCCAAATTTTAAACAATTTATGTACAATATTAAAGGGGCTATGTAACATAACTTAAACATTACTTATCGACATTATTTCTCTATGTATTGTCAACTGTGCTGCGCTCTCTACTTTTTATCTCTTTCGTTCCATATATCAAAACAAATTCGCGATACACTAATCATAAATGATACCTTAATATAACACAAATTCGCAAACGGGTTTTTCAAACCGTTCAAAAAGGTTTCGATTATAAAACTTGCAACGTGCTCTTGGCATTGGACCAACAATCGCCCGAAATTGCTGCTGGTGTGCATGTTAATCGCGCTGAGGAAGAAATCGGTGCCGGAGATCAGGTGTGAACTATAGAAACAAGTACAATTTATGCCAGTCTCGGCTAGCCGAGTTTTAAAATACCCTTTCCTCCAAGCAGCTGCATATTCTATTTCTCTTTATTTTTATTGGTTGCGGATTTTTGTCATTTCCTTGCTTTTAAATCGTACTTTTGGAAAGGGTGTTATAATCAGTTGTACAATTTTGTGTTTCATATATTATTCTTATTTATATGCGTAACTAATCGAGAAAAAAACATGAAAACATGAACGCATAAATTGCATTACTAATAAATGGCCTTTCAAGTCATTTTTTTAAGGCTCTCCTGCAAAGTTTCTTTATTTAATAAAATCACATAAAATCGTAAACTAAAATTCATTTATCTTTTTAATCTTAATCAGATATATTTGTTTGAAAAAGTTATGCTCGTATGATATCTGTTGGCCTTCTCATATAGCGCTTTATCGAACTTTTATCAGCATTTGCATAAATATTATAAATAAATATCATTTAGTTGGTATACTTAAGCTGTCAACCTTATCATAACCCATTGTCAAAATTAATAAATATTTAATTTAATTGTACTTAAACTAACTTTAAAATTGGTTTCTACCCAGAGATCGTAACAATTATGATTTTTTAAATAAAAATAAAACTTTTTATGTTGTTTTCATTAAAAGTAAAGTTTAATTTCTTTTAAAAAAAAATAAAATAATTTAATTAAATTTTTTTTAATAAAAGAAAATTTAATTTAAAAACATTTTTTTATAGAATACCCCACATGAAAAGGGAATCTTAGTTATTCTCCATCAAGAAGTCACTTTGATTTTTTAAAATTCATAACTCTTGTTCGAGATCTGGTTATTATTGTTAATTTTGTTAGGCAGCTTAACATTTATCATTAGTAACTCGTTTTCACAATAATTTACAGGGTATTATGTTCGGCTATGCCACTGACGAGACAGAAGAGTGTATGCCTCTGACGGTTGTGTTGGCGCACAAACTAAACGAAAAGATTGCCGAGCTGCGTCGCTCGGATGTGTTCTGGTGGGCTCGTCCTGATTCCAAGACACAAGTCACCTGCGAATATCTATTTAACCAGGGATCGGCAGTGCCCAAGCGCGTGCATACTATTGTTGTATCCATGCAGCACTCTGACAAAATTACGCTGGATACTCTCCGCTCGGAGGTTATGGAAAAAGTGGTTAAAGTTGTCATTCCCGCCAAATACTTTGATGCCAATACCATTGTACACATAAATCCATGCGGACTGTTCGTCATTGGCGGACCAATGGGTGATGCTGGTTTAACTGGACGTAAAATTATAGTGGACACATATGGCGGCTGGGGTGCTCATGGCGGTGGCGCATTCTCTGGCAAGGATTTCACAAAGGTCGATAGGTCAGCAGCGTACGCAGCTCGCTGGGTGGCCAAGTCCCTGGTTAAAGCCGGTCTCTGCAAGCGTTGTTTGGTGCAAGTCTCATATGCTATTGGCCTGGCCGAGCCACTTTCTATAACCGTCTTTGACTATGGAACTTCCCACAAATCGCAAAAGGAGCTACTGGACATTATCAAACGCAACTTTGACCTCAGACCCGGCAAGATAGTAAAGTACGTGAGGAATGCATATAACAATTTAACAGTGTTGTTTTTTATTAATATAAACTTTGATTTTTACTATACAGAGACCTCAATCTGCGTCAACCCATTTACCAACGTACAAGCACATACGGACACTTTGGTCGCGACGGTTTTTCATGGGAGGAAGCAAAGCATTTGGATATCAATTGACTAGACGCTGAGATTTCGTTGCCACAGTCGCCGAGTGCTAAAAGATTGAGGACGATTACAGAATCAATAGAAACAGAAACAAAAAAAGCAACAGCAAAGTAATTTTTAGTTTAAAAAATAAGTGTGAGGCAAGCAAGCAATAGGCTTGGTAGCTTTTTAGGCTTTCATTTCTAAGCTAGAAACTTTCTTTAAATTATACATGTGTATATGTGTTTTTGCAACCGTTTATACAACTTATTTGTAGTGGTTATACTTGCATATACTATCAAAAGCAAGCTCAAATACCAATTCAAGAGCTTATTTGGGTTTATCACAATGATTTTATGTTACCTAACACATCAGATTTATTTTTTTCTTCCGTTTTTATGGTTGTAAGCACAAACAAAAGAATATTTTAAAATGACGACGATGCATATTATTATATTAATATTTGTAATATTAATATGTTGTCTTTTGTCCAAGCTGGTTTTTAACCAAATTTTTGAACCCAATAATTGTACATTACTTACACCTTCCAAGTTTTGTATTTGCTGTATTTTCCTTTACAAAAATATATTTTTAAAAATACATAACGTTTTTAAATTATTCTATTCTGTAAAAAAACGCCTTTCTGCGCTGCAATAAAGAAATTAGTTTTATACATGCATACAAATATATTTGAATATAATTATGCCAGTTTATCGGGCAATAAGACGTAGGGAATTGCTTAGTATGAAAAACTTTTATGTTTCTTAAGATATCTCAACCAAATTCGCAGATGGTATATCTGGGACTGTCTCTTACATCCTGACGAAATTTGGTCTTTGTCGAATTACTAATAGAATAGATGGCCAAGTAGACGGAGATGCTTCCTTCTGCCCGTTACATACCTTTAACATAACTTTTTACAAAACTAAAAATTAATTATATATTTTTATATATGCTTGTGTGTGTAGTTGTGTGTAATTGAATAGTTGTAATAAGTGTCTAGTGCTTTTGCTGCGCAATGTTCATTTGAGTTTGCAGCCAAAAAGAAAGCTGCAGCTGGTTACGCCGACTGATGACGCTGCCGCTGCTACTGCCGTCAACTGCCGATGGATGGAGTTTCATCGAGTTTATTTTTCAATATGTGCCTGCCTGTTGCATGGGCATATACTTAATTGACTAAGGGATTATATATATATGTGTTTATGTAATTATTCAAAACTTAAAATAAAGTATATATTTTTATATATGGATGTGTGTGGACTTGTGTGTAATTAAATAGTTGAAAAGAGTGTATAGTTCTTTTGCTGCACTGTGTTCATTTGAGTTTGCAGCCAAAGAGGAACAAGAAGCTGCTGCTGGTTACGCCGACTGATGACGCTGCAGCTCCTACTGCCGATGGGTGGCGCTTTGTTGAGTTTTTTTTTCCATATATGCCTGCCTGTCGCTTGGGCATGTACATAATTGATTAAGTGATTATATATATGCATATGTGTTTATGTAATTATTCAATACCAAAAAAATAAATTATATATATTTTTATGTATGAATGTGGGTGTAGTTATGTGTAATAAAATAGTTGAAAAGAGTGTATAGTTCTTTTGCTGACTGTGTTCATTTGAGTTTGCAGCAAAAAGGAACTTGAAACTTCTGCTGGTTACGCCGACTGTTTACTCTGCCGCTGCTATTGCCGTCAACTGCCGTTGGATGGCGCTTTATCGAGTTTGCCGCGCGTCTTTTTTTTTCAATATGTGCATGCCTGTCGCATGTGCGCATATATTTTTATACCCTGTGCCCATTGAAAATTGTCATAAAGGGTATAATGGTTTTGTGCAATGTATATAACAGGCAGAAGGAAGCATCTCCGACCCTATAAAGTATATATATTCTTGATCAGTATCAATAGCCGAGTCGATTGAGCCATGTCCGTCTGTCTGTCTGTCTGTCCGTCCGTCTGTTTGAGTCAAAGGATCTCAGAAACTATAAAAGCTAGAGACTTCAAACTTGGTATGTAGGTTCCTGGATAGCGGGCGCAGATCAAGTTGGTTTTAAAATTTGGATCGGACCACTATATCATATAGCTGCCATAGGAACGATCAGTACAAAATCAAGTTTTAGTATGAAAAACTTTTTTGTTGTCTGAAATATCACGACCAAACTAGCAGGATATGTATTTGGTTTGGTCCTATACATCCTGATCAAATTTGGTGGAAATCGGACCACTATGTCATATAGCTGTCATAGGAACGATCAGCCCAAAATCAAGATTTAGTATGAAAAACTTTTTATACCCGTGCCCATTGAAAATGGTCAAAAAGGGTATAATGGTTTTGTGCAATGTATGTAACAGGCAGAAGGAAGCATCTCCGACCCTATAAAGTGTATATATTCTTGATCAGCATCAATAGCCGAGTCGATTGAGCCATGTCCGTCTGTTTGAGTCAAAGGATCACAGAGACTATAAAAGCTAGAGACTTCAAATTTGGTATGAAGGTTGCTGGATAGCGGGCGCAGATCAAGTTTGTTTTAAATTTTAGATGCCACGCCTCTTTCGCCTGCCAATCGCAAAAAACGATTATCAGACGCGATCTTTAATAAAAACACTTCTTATTAAACAGGAAGATAAGAAGTAAGCCAATTTAATGACCCTGAAAGTTTCAAAGCGATTGAGTAATAAATAGAGAAGATATTTCAAATTTGCTTTTAATTCACATAAATCAAAATCATAGACTTAGGCAAGTGCGAGCGAGATAGCCAATGCACATTTCTTTGCGCAAAAACATAACAGTGAGCACGTGCACGAAGAGTGCGAACGCAAATACGAGCGATAGGCAAAGTTATCGATATTTGGCTACAATTTCTATCCTATTTTAATATATTAACATGGTTTAAGTTAATACATATTTGCGATTGTGTTAAAATATATGTATGTAGATATTAGTATGCATTGCAAAAGCGATATGTATAAATGCCACTTTATAATTTTGCACCTTGACACCTCGACGACAGATCGTTTTACAACACTGAAATCTCTGAATTTATAATAATTTTTATGTTTAATAATAAGCTAGTAAGCTCGCATATATGCTCAATAGGTTTTCAATTATTATCATTGTATTTATATGCTTAACAAATTCTGCAAAAAGAATCACAAATATTAAAGCATAGCACTTAAATTTAAATTGCGCGCGCAATGCAGCAGCCTTAAACAGCTGATTTCGATGATTAAGAAGAGTGGGAGAGATTATTTGGTGTTGCCGGACTTCAACAAGCTGATAAATTTTAGATAATGGCTACTCTTGGCATGAGCAACATCGATTTTATCGATTACGATTACGATTTACTATTTTAATTAAATTAAATACAATTTATTCAATCGGACCACAATATCATATTGCTGTCATAAGAACGATCAGTCGAAAATAAACTTTTTGGTTGTTTGAAAGATCTCGACCAAACTAATAGGATATGCATTTGAAATGGTCCTATATATCCTGATAAAATTTGGTTGAAATCGGACCACTATATCATATAACTGCCATAGGAACGATCAGTCCAAAATCAAGTTTTAGTATGATAAACTTTTTTGTTGTTTGAGGTATCTCAACCAAACTAACAGAATACGCATTTGGGATGGTATTCTACATCCTGAACAAGTTTGGTTGAAATCTGATATCAAATAGCTGCCATAGGAACGATTTTTAAGATAAAGTACGAAAATTATTGTTGTTTTAAAAGATAAGTCAACCAAACTCACAGATTGAGAATTTGTAATTTGGCTTAAATCGGTTCACTAGATGTAATACGAACAATTAGCCAAAAAGTTAATGCCGAATCATCACACCTTCGGCATGCCTAACATAGCGCACCTACGTATGACCTTTCGGAGAGCTAGGGCACAGGGTATTATACAGTCGAGCACACTCGACTGTAGCCGGCGCCCACTTGTTTGTTGTTTGAAATATCCCAACGAAACTGACAGGATTTACATTTCGGATGGTCCTATACATTTTGATCAAATTTGGTTGAAATCGGACCACTATATCATATAGCTGCCATAGGAACGATCAGTTCAAAATCAAGTTTTAGTATGAAAATCTCTTTTGTTGTTTAAAATATCTTGACCAAACTGACAGGATATGCATTTAGGAATATGCATGTGGGATGGTTCCATACATTCTGGCCAAACTTGGCTAAAATTAGTCTACTATATCATATAGCTGCCATAGGAACGATCAGTCGAAAATCAAGTTTTGGTATGAAAAACTTTTTGTTGCTTAAGATATGTCAGCCAAACTGAGACAATATTCATGTGGGATAGTCCCATACATCCTGACTAAACTTAGTTAAAATCGAAACACTATGTGATATAGCTGCCATAGGAACGATCAGTCTAAAATCAAGTTTTAGTATGATAAACTTTTTTGTTGTTTAAGGTATTTCAACCAAACTAACAAAATACGCATTTGGGATGGTATTCTACATCCTGACCAAGTTTGGTAAAATCGGATATCAAATAGCTGCCATAGGAGCGAATTTTAAGATATAGTACGAAAATTATTGTTGTTTATAGAGATAAGTCAACCAAATTCACAGATTCAGAATTTGCAAATTGGTTTAAATCGGTTCACTAGATCACATAGATGTAATACGAACAATTAGTCAAAAAGTTAATGCCGCATCATCACAACTTTGGCATGCCTAACGTAGAGCACATTCGTGTATATGTAAAAAAAACTTTTTTTATTTTAGCACACTCGACTGTAGCCGGAGCCCACTTGTTTTTAATGATAAAATAAAAAAAGTTTTATTTACATATACACTTGTGTGACTGCGTCTGTTGATACAATAACTTGTACTGCCGTGTGATATAAAATAAACTGTACATTTATGTCTTAGTGGTGTTGAGATTACAGTGAGTTGGGTTAAAGTGTGATGAAAAGTAAAAAGTTATGTGTAGATGCAAAATGTTTTTTTTTCACTCTCATTCACCATTCACTCGTCTCTCTGCCAGCCGTCTACTCCCTCTCCTCCTCTCGCTTGACCAATCTCTCGCTCACGGTCGCATATGTGCGTGAGTGTGTCTTATTTCGTGGTTGTTTACTGCTGATTGGTTGCTGTTGCTGACTGCTGCCTCTTGAGCAAATGTGTTGTTGCTGTTGCTGCAGCTGCTGTGTGTTTGCCTCAAACGCGAGTCGAGAGCAAGGAAGCGCCGCCAAGAGGGGAAGAGCGACAATTTTTATACCCGTGCCCATTGAAAATGGTCAAAAAGGGTATAATGGTTTTGTGCAATGTATGTAACAGGCAGAAGGAAGCATCTCCGACCCTATAAAGTATATATATTCTTGATCAGCATCAATATCCGAGTCGATTGAGCCATGTCCGTCTGTCCGTCCGTCCGTCTGTCCGTCTGTCCGTCTGTTTGAGTCAAAGGATCTCAGAGACTATAAAAGCTAGAGACTTCAAATTTGGTATGAAGGTTGCTGGATAGCGGGCGCAGATCAAGTTTGTTTTAAATTTTAGATGCCACGCCTCTTTCGCCTGCCAATCGCAAAAAACGATTATCAGACGCGATCTTTAATAAAAACACTTCTTATTAAACAGGAAGATAAGAAGTAAGCCAATTTAATGACCCTGAAAGTTTCAAAGCGATTGAGTAATAAATAGAGAAGATATTTCAAATTTGCTTTTAATTCACATAAATCAAAATCATAGACATAGGCAAGTGCGAGCGAGATAGCACATGCACATTTCTTTGCGCAAAAACATAACAGTGAGCACGTGCACGAAGAGTGCGAACGCAAATACGAGCGATAGGCAAAGTTATCGATATTTGGCTACAATTTCTATCCTATTTTAATATATTAACATGGTTTAAGTTAATACATATTTGCGATTGTGTTAAAATATATGTATGTAGATATTAGTATGCATTGCAAAAGCGATATGTATAAATGCCACTTTATAATTTTGCACCTTGACACCTCGACGACAGATCGTTTTACAACACTGAAATCTCTGAATTTATAATAATTTTTATGTTTAATAATAAGCTAGTAAGCTCGCATATATGCTCAATAGGTTTTCAATTATTATCATTGTATTTATATGCTTAACAAATTCTGCAAAAAGAATCACAAATATTAAAGCATAGCACTTAAATTTAAATTGCGCGCGCAAAGCAGCAGCCTTAAACAGCTGATTTCGATGATTAAGAAGAGTGGGAGAGATTATTTGGTGTTGCCGGACTTCAACAAGCTGATAAATTTTAGATAATGGCTACTCTTGGCATGAGCAACATCGATTTTATCGATTACGATTACGATTTACTATTTTAATTAAATTAAATACAATTTATTCAATCGGACCACAATATCATATTGCTGTCATAAGAACGATCAGTCGAAAATAAACTTTTTGGTTGTTTGAAAGATCTCGACCAAACTAATAGGATATGCATTTGAAATGGTCCTATATATCCTGATAAAATTTGGTTGAAATCGGACCACTATATCATATAACTGCCATAGGAACGATCAGTCCAAAATCAAGTTTTAGTATGATAAACTTTTTTGTTGTTTGAGGTATCTCAACCAAACTAACAGAATACGCATTTGGGATGGTATTCTACATCCTGAACAAGTTTGGTTGAAATCTGATATCAAATAGCTGCCATAGGAACGATTTTTAAGATAAAGTACGAAAATTATTGTTGTTTTAAAAGATAAGTCAACCAAACTCACAGATTGAGAATTTGTAATTTGGCTTAAATCGGTTCACTAGATCACATATGTAGATGTAATACGAACAATTAGCCGAAAAGTTAATGCCGAATCATCACACCTTCGGCATGCCTAACGTAGCGCACCTACGTATGACCTATCGGAGAGCTAGGGCACAGGGTATTATACAGTCGAGCACACTCGACTGTAGCCGGCGCCCACTTGTTTCCCTTGACTTTTGTTCGCCATCTACTCGTGTGTCTCTCCCTCTGCCATTTTTTCTTTTTTCAGCTACTGCCCGGAGGCAGCAACCTTTTTATTTTCGCAGTAAGTGTGTGTGGTCTCAGCATTGTGATTATGAGCACAATTGTGAATTCGGCAAATCGGGATACATATTTTTATTTTTTTTTCACAATATGTGCCTGTTGCGTGCTCACATATGAAACATATACTACAAAGAGCGCCCCAAGGGGACCATGTGATGACAATGTTTTTTTTCTTTTTTCAGCTACTGCCCGGGGGCAGCAACCAAAGATTTATTTTGTGATATCTATAGTAAAGTTTACATAATATAATATCTTAAGTGGCTAAATTAAGAATATTACAACTAGACTATAAGTAAAGCGGGTGTGGCTTCAGCGCATGAAGTGTGTGTTTAATTAAAAACGGCGCCTTGAGCCAACAGGTGTTGATTGTGTATTGACGTGGGGGGTGATTGTATAGCCATGTTTTATGATGATGATAGCCATAGTTCAGGTAAATGTTGAATGATGATAGTGATGCTGGGGATGGTGATGATGTAGGTGATGATGATGATGGCGGGGAAAGCTGCTTCTGCTGGTGATGATGTGGGTGATGGTGATGATGATGGCGGGGAAAGCTGCTGCTGCTGCTGGTGATGATGATGCAAAGCTGCTGTTGCTGCTGCGGTTGAATGGGGATGCTGCTGGGAGTGATGATGAAGATGCAGTCGGGAAAGCTGCTGTACCGCTGCTGCAGTTTTCTTGTTTCAGCTGAGCCGATTCTGGCGGACACAGCCTAAGATTTATTGTTTGGTATTATTTGAGCTACTTTACAATGGCATAGTTAGTAGCTTAAATGGTATGTATGTGTGGCGTCAGCGCTGCGTATTGCGTATGGGCGCCTTGAGCCTGCAGGTATGTGTGTACGTGGAGTTATTGCTGAGGGTGTTGTGGATTTGGAGAAAAAACAACTTCGGGATGCTGGTGCCAATGTGTCCAGTATCCAGGTTCTGGTGTGGTTATTGTTTTCCAGCCGCCCTCAGCGTTGGCTGGAAACACTATTGTTGTATAGATGGGATGTTGTGTGATGTTGTTGAAATTGTGTGATGTGTGGATTGTAGAATGGGATGTAGCCCATGGTGTGATGATGTTTTTTTTTCTTTTTTCAGCTACTGCCCGGAGGCAGCAACCAAAGATTTATTGTTTGATGTCTATAGTTTAGTTTACATAATAATAATAATATAATCTTAAGTGGCTAAAAATTAAGAATATTATAAACTAGACTATAAGTAAAGCGGGTGTGGCTTCAGCGCATGAAGTGTGTGTTAATTAAAACGGCGCCTTGAGCCAACAGGTGTTGTGTAAAAAAGTGTTTGACGTGGGGGATGATATTTTAGCCAGATGGTGTGATGAATGGTGAATGGTGATGTAGGTGAAGATGATGATGGCGGGTAAAGCTGCTGATGGAGCTGGTGATGATGAAGATGATGTGGATGGCGGGTAAAGCTGCTGCTGGAGCTGGTGATGATGAAGATGATGTAGATGGCGGGTAAAGCTGCTGCTGGAGCTGGTGATGATGTAGGTGAAGATGATGATGGCGGGTAAAGCTGCTGCTGGAGCTGGTGATGATGAAGATGATGTGGATGCCGGTGTAAAGCTGCTGCTGGTGATGATGAAAGTAAAGCTGCTGCTGCTGCTGCTGTAGATGATGAAAATGCAAAGCTTCTGCTGCTGCAGATTGAGATGCAGTCGGGAAAGCTGCTGTATCGCTGCTGCAGTTGGATGATTTGTGTGTGTGTGTGTGTGAGTGTGCTGGCCGCTGCAGAATGTTGCTGCAGCCTCTGCAGGTGAATGGGAAGTTGAAGTTGTTGATTGATTCCAGATGGCGAGATATATTGCCATCTATGGAATATAAGAGAGAGAAAAGTTTTTTTTAGTATATAAAAAATTATTCAAAATGTGTATTTTTATTTGAAATAATTTGTATAGCTGGTTGAACGGTGATGATGATGACGCTCGGAAGAAAAAGAACTGGTGACGGGATGATGTGATGTTGTTCTTCCTTCTCAGAATGCTCTGTCTGGTGGTTTACGTTTTCGCAACTCAATCGGCCAAATCCTATTGAGGCGACGTCCACCGTTTTTGTGCAGCGATTTTGTCAGAGGATTCTGATGCTCGTCCAGGCGAGACCAATATCTCAAAGAGAAAGAGTTAAGACTGTCCCAGATGGTAGAAATGTTCAAGTCCGTGTGTATTGTCCTGTTCGTAACGTAGTATGGTGGGGATAAAATTAGTCTGAGCGCTTTATTTTGGCAAATTTGTATATTGCGCAAATTTGTGTAAGAGGCGCATCCATACAGTTCAATACCATATTGCCAGGATGGTGCGATTATTTGCTTGTATATGAGAAGCTTATTTGAGCGTGAGAGACGGGATCGGGGATTGAGGAGCCAATGATATTTTTGAATTTTAGCAAGTATTGATTGTTTTGTTAAATGTATGTGACGTGTCCATAAAAGTTTTCTATCTAAGTGCAAACCAAGATATTTCACTGAATTAGTCGATGGAATTTCATAACCGGGTATATTAATATGGCTATTGTGATTGAAATGTGTTTCACTGAGGAGCATAATATCAATATGATTGAGAGTTAGAAATTGTATTAGCTCATCGGTTTTTCTAGAAATGCCATTTGCATTCCATATCCCTATTCGGATGCCAATCATTGAGATGGGCTGTGACTTGACAATGTTGATGCTGCTGCTGCTGTTGTTGTTGTTGTTGGGATATCTGAACGGACAAATGACGGACGGGCTGCAATATTTGCATATGTAGGTGATGAAGTTGAAGAAGAAGCTGATGGTGATGCTATTACAGCGTTAGTAAGAGGGATGTTTGCTAAACGCTGCTGCTGCTGCTGCTGCTGCTGTTGAGCAGATAAAGTGACAGCTGAGGGTGGGGAGGTGGGGATAAGGTGATCGTATAATTCATTAAGATGAGCCTGAATTTCTGATATAATGGCCGAATGTTTAGCAAGCATTCGAACTATTATTTGTAAGGGATTTGAGGCCTGAGCTGAAGTATTTGCTTGTATTGAATTTATATTTGGTGTGGCTAAAAGTTGTTCCAAATCATTATGCAATTGATTGTTATTATTATTATTGTTGTCATTAATGTTGTTAATATTGTTAATTGTCTGACGGGGGCGAATTTGTGTTTGTTCTTGTTGTTGTCGTCGTTGTTGTTGATTTTGACGTTGATTTAATGGAATCTGAGTCTGAGGCTGAGTTTGAGACTGACTATGCTGTTGTAGTTGTTGCTGCTGCTGTTGTTGTTGGACGGGACGTTGTCTATTGCTATTGGCATTTATATTTGATGATTTTTGTGTGTTTTTATTATTTAATAATTTCAAAAAATGAGGACAGCCACGATAATTGGCAGTGTGATCCCCCTGACAATTCCCACATTTGGCAGGAGTTGTTTTTGATTTAGTGCATTCAATTGTTAAATGCCCTAAACCACATTTAACACAAACCGGCGAACGGTGACAATATTTGGCTGTATGATTGAAATTTTGACAGCGCTGACACTGTACCAAAGATTCATTAGTCTTTCGATATTCTACCCGAATTGAAAAGTGGCATAATGTCTTGAGATTGAAGATTTTTGAGTTGTTTAAATTGTTCGGATCAAGCTCGATAAAGAACAAGTTTGGGGTGAAAGTGCCCTGACCATGGTGATTTTTGAATGTCGGATTGTGAATGTTGCGTACGTTAAAGCCTAAATTGCTCAATTCATTTTTAATATTGTCCATCGGAGTGGATGCATGTATGCCACGTATGGCGATACGAAGTGATCGTTCTGAACGTTGCTGATACGTATGGTATTCAATATTTTCGCTGACAAAGTATCTAACTAATTCACGATATGTATCGCTATTGTGTGAATTAAAGCGTATTTGATTTGGCCCACCCAATTTGATGACATAAGTATCGTTCTTGATATGAGTGTTCATTTTACGGATTAACTCCTCAAAATTGCCCATATATTTGATCCATATTTGCGGAGTTTTTGGCTCAGAGTTTCTATTTAATATGCCCAGTGTTGCGTTTGACCTAACAACAGGGGTTGCAATTGCATTGTTTGAATTAGAATTTGTGTCAGTTGTTGTTGTTGTTGTTATTGTTTGTGAAGGTGTAGTAGTATTATTGTTATTATTAACAACAGTATATGTATTATTATTATCATCTTCCTCCTCATCGTCATTTGAATCGGTATTGGCTATTTCCATTCTATTATTTAGCTGTTCATTTGATTCATCCGAATCGCTATTCAATTGATTTATAATCCTAGTGGCATCTTGCTCGGCACTACGTGAAAATGAGGATTTTGTTCGGGTTACGGCACGAGCAATTTTCCGGCGCGCGTCTCGTGCAGACTCGCGACTCGGAAAGTTTTGCTTATAATTTGATGGTGATGATGGCAGTGTTGAGGGCTTTGTTGGAATATACTTTGGCATGGCAATGATTGGTGTGAAAGATGTTGCAGCATTTGCATTAACATTATCCGAAAATGACAATGTTGATGCCGATGCTGGTGAAACAGAAGGAGGAGGAGGAGGAGGAGCTGCGTCTGAAGAGTTTGACGAGTCCGAAATTAAAATTGTCTCGTTTGCCAATGGTATTATTGTTGTAGTTATTGATTTGGATGATAATGCTAATGCAATTGGATCAACAATTGTTTCTGCATTACTATTATTATTAGTAGTATGAACGATTAAGGGTTGTGCTATTTGCTGAGTTTGAAAAATATCATTGCTATTATTATTATTTTCATTAGCTGGATTTGCAGCAGTTATGGGAATTGTTTGAGTTGATGAAGCATTAACATTGGCAATATTGGATGCAGTTTGAGATGCTGTTTTAGTGCAATCTGGTGATTGCGAACGCTCTAAGATGTCGATAATTCTATTTGATTCATCTTCAGACTCACTTAATGCAAGAATCTGAATTATCTTGTTAATGGCACTTTGGCCTTTTGCTGATAGGTTTGCAGTCGATAATATGTTGTTTGATGGGGGAGATGGAGGAGGAGGAGTAGAGGCAGTAATAGCATTCGCATCTGATAGCGAATTGGTAGAGGATTCGCTATCAGATCTATTGCTATTTTTATTATTCATGCTAACACTAGCGGAAATGCTAGTTGATTTTGTGCGTTTCTTTTTCGTCATTTTTTAAGTCAAAAAATTGAGGTACTAAACTGTCCAAGGAAAAAGTAGTATCGTGTGTGTGTATATGAAAGTCAGTGTGAATAGTTAGATAGAGAGATAATTGAGAATATTGGTACTTCACCCGGAAAAAACAAAAGATTTTGATGCTGATGCTCCTGGTCCAGTTCCTTTTTAAATGTTGATAAATATATTTTTTTTTTAAAGATGATGATGGTGATGATGATGATGATGATGATGATGATGATGATGTGAATGTTGTGATGGATTGAGTTTTGTGTTTTTTCAAACTTTCATGTTTCAAGATTGTGAAACCTTTGTGCACTTTTCACTTATAATTATTATTATAATTATATTTTCACTTGCATATATATATATATAGCAAGTATATATTGATTTTTGGTGGAACACAAGTATTTTTGGTGTTTGATTTTTTGGCAGAAAAACTTGTACTTGTACTTGTACTTGTAATTTTTTCACTGTGCACACACGGTATATGTATATAAAATACGAACGGAATACTGTTTTTTACGCGTCACACGTAACCGTCTCGATTGTCTTTTTTATTTTGCTCGCGCTGATTCAAATAACTCGAACGATGTTTCAACTCGCGCTGATTCAACTTTCAACTCTCTCGAAAGATGTTTCAACTTCGATTTTGACGACGACGACTCTGTTTCGAACAATGTTTCAACTTCGACTCTGTTTCAACTTCGACTCTGTTTCAGCTTCGACTCTGTTTCAACTTCGACTCTGTTTCAACTTCGACTCTGTTTCAACTTCGACTTCGGCTCTGTTTCAACTTCGACTCTTTCGAACAATGTTTCAACTTCGACTAACTCTATACATTTCAATACAAAGACCATACATCAACTTTATGAGCATCGAATAGAAGGGCACGCGTTCACGTACGCCACGCTACACTATAATTTCCATCTCTCTACATAGCTGTACAAAAACAAAAAAATATATATGCAAACCTTTTTGGTAAAAACAACAACAGCCAGATAAGTTCCGTTAACAAATTAAATTACGCCGCACACTTCATTTCGACAACTGTATATCTGCGTTGTCTGTCCATCCGTCTGTCTGTCTCGGCTAGACGGAAATTCCATTACCAACTAAATTACGCAGTAGACAAATAATTCAAAACAACTGTATATATCCGTCTGTCCAAAATGTCTCCGAACCAAAAAAGAAAATACAAAAAAGGCTTATTGCTAAATATTCTGATCTCCTGATTGTGTACTGCAACTTTGCACAAATACATTTACATTTACTGCACCCACACACATACATATACATACATACTCTACACATACCCTACATACACATATTAGTGTGTGCAGAGACAACTTGCATTTTTTTTCCTTTCTAGCTGAAATAAAAACAAAGTCCAATCCAAATTAAGTAAAATAGTCATTATATTTCATTTTCATTCATAATTCAATATATTTATTCATTTTCATTCATTTTTCCATTCTAATAACTTATAAAACTAATTTAATACATATACTTATTTATTTACATACTATTTATATATTATGCGGAATAATTGATGCACGAAGACGAAGACGCAGACGCTGACTCAATTCAGGTAGCATAAAACATGTTAAATGGGCAAGTCCAGTTAATGAATTATATATTATTATGATGACGGCAGGCAAATTAAACGGACGCTCAATGATGGTGACAATAACAAACGGACGATAGATGACGGTGATGACTACGATTGCCATATGACCAAATGGACGCAACATTCGTAGATGGCGATGACGTCGTTGAACTGCATTGTACAATATTGTACACACATTATCGGTTGAATTGTGTTGAACATAATTATAGTTGTATTCATTGTTCTCATTCTCGTTGTTCTCGTTGTTGTTCATATCTACCAATACATCTGTCCGCCGATATAAACTGATGTGTCGTGAGATCCGAAACATGACCGTCAATCTTCCGATTCGATTATTCAATAATTCAACTGACCTCCAATCATCATCATGACGACGACGGTGACGACGAAAGCGAACGCAAATAATCCGAACAATTACGGTGCTCATTGTAAGAGGTAGCGATGCTGCATTTCGTATCAATTGAAAAATCCTTGATAGTAAATGCATAATTAATAAAGTTGATGGACGATAGCTATTACGAGGACGACGACGATGACGACGACGATGAATGCGAATACGGCGATTTTCTTCTTCGCCTGCTGATGCTGCTACTATTGCCGGTGCTGGTGTCTTCTTAACCATATTAATCTTCATCAAAATACAAGTACAAATCAATTATCAATTTTTTTACTAAACGTACGCGTGCGCTCTAATTGACATTCAAGACTACAACTGACCCAAGCTCAACATTCTAAAATCCAGTCAAAGGCCCTCAACTCAACTCAACAGACTCAACACACCACAAAATGGCCACTATACCCAGTTTAACAGGCAAAGCGCGCAACCATAGCAATTTCATTCAATCTTTTCTGACATCCCGATTGTCCAACTGCGCTATTCGAAACTCTATGCAAAAGAGTGGGTAAGCAGGTAGAATGACAACTTTTCACTAACATGACATCTCACTCTCTCACTCTCGCTCTCTCATTGCACACTCACAAATCTGGGTGGGTGAAGGTGTCTGTGTGTGCCTGTGTGTGGTTTGTGAATATGATAGCTCATGACAACAACCCCGCAATACGTTTTAGTTTCAGCAACGGCCGCTGCAATTAACACACTGTCTCTCTGACTGCAGCATACAATACTTTAACTAACAATATTTAATTCAATAATTACTATATACTCATCATTTTTATCAAAATCACCAACATATGACCCTCAACTATCTAAATAACTTCATAAATATTAACATTTATTTACCATTTCACTAAAAAAACGTTGCGCCAAATTCAACAAAATTACCATACACCATACACTAATCTCTACTAGTACAACATGAATATACAATAGTTTTAGTATGCATATTTTTATTAAATAATAACTAAAATATAACAATTTTTATCAAATTGCCAAGATATTCAACTCAACTAACTAGATAAATAAAAATATTGACACATTTCTATACCATTTACGAGAAAAAACTATGCTCCAAATTCCTAAAAATTACAAAACAGCACTAGTCTAGTGTAGTACTATACACACAAAATATACAACACATTTAGTATGGATATTTTATTAAATAATAACTATAATCTAAACATTTTTATCAAATTGCCAAGATATTTGACTAAACTAATTGGATAAACAATAACATATTCACATTTCTATACCATTTACGAGAAAAAACTATGCTCCAAATTCCTAAAAATTAACATACAGTACAAGTCTAGTACTAAATAAACATACAACAGTTTTAGTATGCATATTTAACTTAATATCAATTCAAAATTAACCATTTTAACAAAATTGCCTAGATATTTGACTCATCTTTCTATATAGTTAACAATATATTCGCATTTAATTAACATTTCCCTAAAAAAACGATGCTCCAAATTGCAATTCCCATACAAATTGACGGCACAACAGTATGTATATTCACAATTCATAGTACATTGCAATATTGCTTATGATTCTAATTCTATCTGAAATAAATACAAATTATTCAAGTTAACTAACAATTCAATTAAAAAGTCCAAATATTGTTTCGTTTTCAATGTTAACAATAGTAGTTTATTCAAATATATCAAATTAAAAACTAACTTATAATTTAAATATTATATACTATTTCCTAACACTATTTCAAATATATAACTAATTTCTATTTTTTTTCTTTTTTCAGCTACTGCCCGGAGGCAGCAACCAAAGATTTATTGTTTGATGTCTATAGTTTAGTTTACATAATAATAATAATATAATCTTAAGTGGCTAAAAATTAAGAATATTATAAACTAGACTATAAGTAAAGCGGGTGTGGCTTCAGCGCATGAAGTGTGTGTTAATTAAAACGGCGCCTTGAGCCAACAGGTGTTGTGTAAAAAAGTGTTTGACGTGGGGGATGATATTTTAGCCAGATGGTGTGATGAATGGTGAATGGTGATGTAGGTGAAGATGATGATGGCGGGTAAAGCTGCTGATGGAGCTGGTGATGATGAAGATGATGTGGATGGCGGGTAAAGCTGCTGCTGGAGCTGGTGATGATGAAGATGATGTAGATGGCGGGTAAAGCTGCTGCTGGAGCTGGTGATGATGTAGGTGAAGATGATGATGGCGGGTAAAGCTGCTGCTGGAGCTGGTGATGATGAAGATGATGTGGATGCCGGTGTAAAGCTGCTGCTGGTGATGATGAAAGTAAAGCTGCTGCTGCTGCTGCTGTAGATGATGAAAATGCAAAGCTTCTGCTGCTGCAGATTGAGATGCAGTCGGGAAAGCTGCTGTATCGCTGCTGCAGTTGGATGATTTGTGTGTGTGTGTGTGTGAGTGTGCTGGCCGCTGCAGAATGTTGCTGCAGCCTCTGCAGGTGAATGGGAAGTTGAAGTTGTTGATTGATTCCAGATGGCGAGATATATTGCCATCTATGGAATATAAGAGAGAGAAAAGTTTTTTTTAGTATATAAAAAATTATTCAAAATGTGTATTTTTATTTGAAATAATTTGTATAGCTGGTTGAACGGTGATGATGATGACGCTCGGAAGAAAAAGAACTGGTGACGGGATGATGTGATGTTGTTCTTCCTTCTCAGAATGCTCTGTCTGGTGGTTTACGTTTTCGCAACTCAATCGGCCAAATCCTATTGAGGCGACGTCCACCGTTTTTGTGCAGCGATTTTGTCAGAGGATTCTGATGCTCGTCCAGGCGAGACCAATATCTCAAAGAGAAAGAGTTAAGACTGTCCCAGATGGTAGAAATGTTCAAGTCCGTGTGTATTGTCCTGTTCGTAACGTAGTATGGTGGGGATAAAATTAGTCTGAGCGCTTTATTTTGGCAAATTTGTATATTGCGCAAATTTGTGTAAGAGGCGCATCCATACAGTTCAATACCATATTGCCAGGATGGTGCGATTATTTGCTTGTATATGAGAAGCTTATTTGAGCGTGAGAGACGGGATCGGGGATTGAGGAGCCAATGATATTTTTGAATTTTAGCAAGTATTGATTGTTTTGTTAAATGTATGTGACGTGTCCATAAAAGTTTTCTATCTAAGTGCAAACCAAGATATTTCACTGAATTAGTCGATGGAATTTCATAACCGGGTATATTAATATGGCTATTGTGATTGAAATGTGTTTCACTGAGGAGCATAATATCAATATGATTGAGAGTTAGAAATTGTATTAGCTCATCGGTTTTTCTAGAAATGCCATTTGCATTCCATATCCCTATTCGGATGCCAATCATTGAGATGGGCTGTGACTTGACAATGTTGATGCTGCTGCTGCTGTTGTTGTTGTTGTTGGGATATCTGAACGGACAAATGACGGACGGGCTGCAATATTTGCATATGTAGGTGATGAAGTTGAAGAAGAAGCTGATGGTGATGCTATTACAGCGTTAGTAAGAGGGATGTTTGCTAAACGCTGCTGCTGCTGCTGCTGTTGAGCAGATAAAGTGACAGCTGAGGGTGGGGAGGTGGGGATAAGGTGATCGTATAATTCATTAAGATGAGCCTGAATTTCTGATATAATGGCCGAATGTTTAGCAAGCATTCGAACTATTATTTGTAAGGGATTTGAGGCCTGAGCTGAAGTATTTGCTTGTATTGAATTTATATTTGGTGTGGCTAAAAGTTGTTCCAAATCATTATGCAATTGATTGTTATTATTATTATTGTTGTCATTAATGTTGTTAATATTGTTAATTGTCTGACGGGGGCGAATTTGTGTTTGTTCTTGTTGTTGTCGTCGTTGTTGTTGATTTTGACGTTGATTTAATGGAATCTGAGTCTGAGGCTGAGTTTGAGACTGACTATGCTGTTGTAGTTGTTGCTGCTGCTGTTGTTGTTGGACGGGACGTTGTCTATTGCTATTGGCATTTATATTTGATGATTTTTGTGTGTTTTTATTATTTAATAATTTCAAAAAATGAGGACAGCCACGATAATTGGCAGTGTGATCCCCCTGACAATTCCCACATTTGGCAGGAGTTGTTTTTGATTTAGTGCATTCAATTGTTAAATGCCCTAAACCACATTTAACACAAACCGGCGAACGGTGACAATATTTGGCTGTATGATTGAAATTTTGACAGCGCTGACACTGTACCAAAGATTCATTAGTCTTTCGATATTCTACCCGAATTGAAAAGTGGCATAATGTCTTGAGATTGAAGATTTTTGAGTTGTTTAAATTGTTCGGATCAAGCTCGATAAAGAACAAGTTTGGGGTGAAAGTGCCCTGACCATGGTGATTTTTGAATGTCGGATTGTGAATGTTGCGTACGTTAAAGCCTAAATTGCTCAATTCATTTTTAATATTGTCCATCGGAGTGGATGCATGTATGCCACGTATGGCGATACGAAGTGATCGTTCTGAACGTTGCTGATACGTATGGTATTCAATATTTTCGCTGACAAAGTATCTAACTAATTCACGATATGTATCGCTATTGTGTGAATTAAAGCGTATTTGATTTGGCCCACCCAATTTGATGACATAAGTATCGTTCTTGATATGAGTGTTCATTTTACGGATTAACTCCTCAAAATTGCCCATATATTTGATCCATATTTGCGGAGTTTTTGGCTCAGAGTTTCTATTTAATATGCCCAGTGTTGCGTTTGACCTAACAACAGGGGTTGCAATTGCATTGTTTGAATTAGAATTTGTGTCAGTTGTTGTTGTTGTTGTTATTGTTTGTGAAGGTGTAGTAGTATTATTGTTATTATTAACAACAGTATATGTATTATTATTATCATCTTCCTCCTCATCGTCATTTGAATCGGTATTGGCTATTTCCATTCTATTATTTAGCTGTTCATTTGATTCATCCGAATCGCTATTCAATTGATTTATAATCCTAGTGGCATCTTGCTCGGCACTACGTGAAAATGAGGATTTTGTTCGGGTTACGGCACGAGCAATTTTCCGGCGCGCGTCTCGTGCAGACTCGCGACTCGGAAAGTTTTGCTTATAATTTGATGGTGATGATGGCAGTGTTGAGGGCTTTGTTGGAATATACTTTGGCATGGCAATGATTGGTGTGAAAGATGTTGCAGCATTTGCATTAACATTATCCGAAAATGACAATGTTGATGCCGATGCTGGTGAAACAGAAGGAGGAGGAGGAGGAGGAGCTGCGTCTGAAGAGTTTGACGAGTCCGAAATTAAAATTGTCTCGTTTGCCAATGGTATTATTGTTGTAGTTATTGATTTGGATGATAATGCTAATGCAATTGGATCAACAATTGTTTCTGCATTACTATTATTATTAGTAGTATGAACGATTAAGGGTTGTGCTATTTGCTGAGTTTGAAAAATATCATTGCTATTATTATTATTTTCATTAGCTGGATTTGCAGCAGTTATGGGAATTGTTTGAGTTGATGAAGCATTAACATTGGCAATATTGGATGCAGTTTGAGATGCTGTTTTAGTGCAATCTGGTGATTGCGAACGCTCTAAGATGTCGATAATTCTATTTGATTCATCTTCAGACTCACTTAATGCAAGAATCTGAATTATCTTGTTAATGGCACTTTGGCCTTTTGCTGATAGGTTTGCAGTCGATAATATGTTGTTTGATGGGGGAGATGGAGGAGGAGGAGTAGAGGCAGTAATAGCATTCGCATCTGATAGCGAATTGGTAGAGGATTCGCTATCAGATCTATTGCTATTTTTATTATTCATGCTAACACTAGCGGAAATGCTAGTTGATTTTGTGCGTTTCTTTTTCGTCATTTTTTAAGTCAAAAAATTGAGGTACTAAACTGTCCAAGGAAAAAGTAGTATCGTGTGTGTGTGTGTGTGTGTGTATATGAAAGTCAGTGTGAATAGTTAGATAGAGAGATAATTGAGAATATTGGTACTTCACCCGGAAAAAACAAAAGATTTTGATGCTGATGCTCCTGGTCCAGTTCCTTTTTAAATGTTGATAAATATATTTTTTTTAAAGATGATGATGGTGATGATGATGATGATGATGATGATGATGATGATGATGATGATGTGAATGTTGTGATGGATTGAGTTTTGTGTTTTTTCAAACTTTCATGTTTCAAGATTGTGAAACCTTTGTGCACTTTTCACTTATAATTATTATTATAATTATATTTTCACTTGCATATATATATATATAGCAAGTATATATTGATTTTTGGTGGAACACAAGTATTTTTGGTGTTTGATTTTTTGGCAGAAAAACTTGTACTTGTACTTGTACTTGTAATTTTTTCACTGTGCACACACGGTATATGTATATAAAATACGAACGGAATACTGTTTTTTACGCGTCACACGTAACCGTCTCGATTGTCTTTTTTATTTTGCTCGCGCTGATTCAAATAACTCGAACGATGTTTCAACTCGCGCTGATTCAACTTTCAACTCTCTCGAAAGATGTTTCAACTTCGATTTTGACGACGACGACTCTGTTTCGAACAATGTTTCAACTTCGACTCTGTTTCAACTTCGACTCTGTTTCAGCTTCGACTCTGTTTCAACTTCGACTCTGTTTCAACTTCGACTCTGTTTCAACTTCGACTCTGTTTCAACTTCGACTAACTCTATACATTTCAATACAAAGACCATACATCAACTTTATGAGCATCGAATAGAAGGGCACGCGTTCACGTACGCCACGCTACACTATAATTTCCATCTCTCTACATAGCTGTACAAAAACAAAAAAATATATATGCAAACCTTTTTGGTAAAAACAACAACAGCCAGATAAGTTCCGTTAACAAATTAAATTACGCCGCACACTTCATTTCGACAACTGTATATCTGCGTTGTCTGTCCATCCGTCTGTCTGTCTCGGCTAGACGGAAATTCCATTACCAACTAAATTACGCAGTAGACAAATAATTCAAAACAACTGTATATATCCGTCTGTCCAAAATGTCTCCGAACCAAAAAAGAAAATACAAAAAAGGCTTATTGCTAAATATTCTGATCTCCTGATTGTGTACTGCAACTTTGCACAAATACATTTACATTTACTGCACCCACACACATACATATACATACATACTCTACACATACCCTACATACACATATTAGTGTGTGCAGAGACAACTTGCATTTTTTTTCCTTTCTAGCTGAAATAAAAACAAAGTCCAATCCAAATTAAGTAAAATAGTCATTATATTTCATTTTCATTCATAATTCAATATATTTATTCATTTTCATTCATTTTTCCATTCTAATAACTTATAAAACTAATTTAATACATATACTTATTTATTTACATACTATTTATATATTATGCGGAATAATTGATGCACGAAGACGAAGACGCAGACGCTGACTCAATTCAGGTAGCATAAAACATGTTAAATGGGCAAGTCCAGTTAATGAATTATATATTATTATGATGACGGCAGGCAAATTAAACGGACGCTCAATGATGGTGACAATAACAAACGGACGATAGATGACGGTGATGACTACGATTGCCATATGACCAAATGGACGCAACATTCGTAGATGGCGATGACGTCGTTGAACTGCATTGTACAATATTGTACACACATTATCGGTTGAATTGTGTTGAACATAATTATAGTTGTATTCATTGTTCTCATTCTCGTTGTTCTCGTTGTTGTTCATATCTACCAATACATCTGTCCGCCGATATAAACTGATGTGTCGTGAGATCCGAAACATGACCGTCAATCTTCCGATTCGATTATTCAATAATTCAACTGACCTCCAATCATCATCATGACGACGACGGTGACGACGAAAGCGAACGCAAATAATCCGAACAATTACGGTGCTCATTGTAAGAGGTAGCGATGCTGCATTTCGTATCAATTGAAAAATCCTTGATAGTAAATGCATAATTAATAAAGTTGATGGACGATAGCTATTACGAGGACGACGACGATGACGACGACGATGAATGCGAATACGGCGATTTTCTTCTTCGCCTGCTGATGCTGCTACTATTGCCGGTGCTGGTGTCTTCTTAACCATATTAATCTTCATCAAAATACAAGTACAAATCAATTTTTTTTTTTTTTTTTCAATATGTGCCTGCCTGTCGCATGGGCACATATAAAATATGGGGAAACAGAACAGATAAATGATGAATCAGTGATCCGTGTGTTCTGAATCTAACATCGCTCGCGCCCTCGTGGGGACCACGCGATGAAAGGATGGCATATAGCAAAGAGTGTATAAGAGATATTGTTATTAGTTTGGATGGTATTAGTTGTATTTAGGGGTTCTTAGTGAGGAACGGTTAGTGATATAAAAACTCTTTTTTTTTTTAAAAGGTAAGAATGTTTTGGATCACAATGTTGTAAGTATTTCCGTAAGAAATACATAGGAATTGCATATTTGGCCCCTTTGAGCTATAGAGGCCCTGTTCGCCAAGGCTTGCTCGTGACCAAACTTAGTCAGGGCTCCCGGTAGTTTGAACAGAGATGGGTCCTCTTCCTTCCAACAGCAATGCGTCTACCTCTTGCAGAAATCGCACGATGTTGAGGGGATCAGGCAGTATCAGGAATGCTGGGCATTGATAAAAGGATATGAATATACAGTATCCATTAAAGGATGCATGTGTAGAGGAACATTTTATTGCATTAGTAGAATGCTAGTGTTACGATAGGTTATTGTTAATGGGATGACAAGTGTTGTCTGTTGGAATTTGTAGTAAATAAGTGGAGGCAGTAGGAAGGAAGAGTATTATAAAGGTTAAAAGTTTGGCCTTTGGTTTGACGCCAGTACTCACAGTATAGTGTTTTTAGAGGCCCTGTTCGCCAAGGCTGCTCATGCTCAAATTTGGGCAGGGCTCCCGGTAGTTTGAACAGGGGTGGATCTACCTCCCTTCAACAGGAATGTGTTTATCTCTTGTAGAAATCGCACGATGTTGAAGGGATAAAGCAGTACCAGGAAAGCTGGGCATTGATAAAAGGATATGAATATACAATATCCATTAAAAGGATGTTTGTGTAGAACATGTTGAGGGAATCAGACAGTATCAGGAATGCTGGACATTAATATAAAGGATTGAGTGTATTAAGGGATATTTGAGATCGGTCAATGGATGCAGTTGTATATTAATTCAGGTAGAATACAATTTAATAGATAAATTGAGTGATGAGAAGAGCTTTAGACCAACAATATCAGAGTTATGGACAGTAATTGAGATCTTAATAGATATCTTGTCCAATATTTCATCATTGCTGTTGGCCTATAGGCGGTGAAAGGGATTTAAAAAAGGATGTAGTAAATTGATGGATCTTAGGATGAAGATTGTCGGAAGGGGCGTTATTGATGTAATTGGATTGGAAAAGTAGAGTTGATATTACAATGGTAGTGGTAGTTGGTCATATTGCAGGTTACGAGTAATCTGTATTAAATCAGGTTTTGGTTTAGTAGGGAGTTTATGTCTGAGGATTAGGCTCAGTTCTTGTGAAATGGGTTGCAATTAGTCGCTCAGTTTCACGGAGTTCGTTATTAAGGGAACGTAGATTTCGATTGATATGGGTCATTCGGGTTGCACTCATTGAGGAGCTTAGTGTAATTATATCATCAGTAGAGTCAGGATCATAGGGAAGTGCTGCACGCATTTCACCTATTCTTTGGAGTAGGTTTTGCTTTTTAAATAGCAGGGCAACAATGTTGTGACGTCTTTCGACATTTGGGGTAGGCAGAGAAAGGGGCTGCGAGCTATCTGGAATATTGGGAGGACTTTGTTGTACCCTTGAGATTGGTTGTGGGAGTGGTATTGGCTGAGGATTAGGATTAGTTTGTTGATTAGTGGAGTCAATCATATTTGGATTTGGATGTGTAATATTCTGTGACTGAGGATTGGGCTCAGTGCTTGAGTGGTGGGTAGCAATTAGGTGCTCAATTTCATGAAGTTCCCTAGTGAGGGTGCGAATGTTGCGATTTATTTGTGTCATTTCGGTTGCACTCATTGGAAAGCGGAGTGTAAAAGTGGCTTGGGTGGAGTCAGGGTCATAGGGGAGTGCAGCACGCAATTCGCCTAGTCTTTGAATTAAATATTGTTTTCTATTAGATAGTTCAACAATATTATGTTGTCTTTGGACATTTGGAGTGGGCAGTGAAAGAGACAGTGTAGCTTGTAGGTTATTGGGAGGATTTTGTTGCAGCATTAGGGTTGGTTGTGAGAAAGGTGTTAAAGAAGGTATTAACTGAGGATTTGGGTTAGCTTGTAGTACAATGGAAGCAATTTGGCGCTCTGTTATCTGGAGTTCATTGTTTAGGGAGAGGAGTTCACGAGTGATATGTGTCATTTGTTCTGCAGTCATTCGGAAGTTAAGTCTGAAAGTGCGTTCAGTAGAATCAGGGTTATAAGGGAGACTAGAGCGCAGCTCACTTATTTTTTGCAATAGGGTTTGTTTTTTGTTGATAAGGTCTTGAAGATTAGGGGGGGTACTAGTTCTTCTAGTAGTTATGGGTATAGGATCCATATATTGTTGCAATGGTCTAAAGTACTTGTCAATATGCTGAACATATCGAGGACGACTTCGAGCTAGTCTAAATGGGACATAGGGAGTAGCTATTAGTTTTTTGGCTTCGATATTGAAGTGTTGGCTTAATCTTTGGGCATAGTTGGTTGAAAACCTGTCATATGTTTCATCAATGGTGTTGATTCGAAGATCACTATGGATTGTGATATTTCTGGTACGCCATGGGGCGTTGGATATTGTTCTAAGTGTAGTATTTTGGAAAATGGTTATTCTATCAATTTGTGATTGACTGGAGAGTGAGCCCCATACAGGGAGGGCGTAGTGCCATACAGGGGCAATAAGTTGCTTATACAGCAATGTTTTACATTCAATGGGAAGTTTGCTTTCTTTGTTAATCAGCCAATTGAGCTGTGATCTCCTTGCCTTTAGTTTAGTGACAAGAGAACAGACATGTTTACAGAAATTAAGCCTTTTATCTAGTTTTACACCTAGGTAGGTGTGTGCATCTTTGGTTTCAATGGTTTGGCCCATGAGTTTAGGTGAGGGTCTTGGAAAACCAAGTTCACTTTCATCTCTAAGTGAGTAGAGTACGTGAGCTGTCTTACTAGCATTAATCTTGATACACCATTTGTTGGTCCAGTTAGATAACGCATTTAAAATTGTTTCAACTTGTTGAATAGCTGTAAATGGGGATTCAGCAGCGGACATGACCACTGTATCATCTGCGTATGTGGCAAGGAGTGCCATTGTATTATGCGGAGGGTTAGTGAGAATTACTTCTGGAGTTGGTAGATCAGAGGTATAAATTGTGTATAGAACAGGGCCCAGGACACTGCCTTGCGGAACGCCTGCAAGAATGTTTTTAGGAGTTGATCTGGCTCCTTTATGGGATTCAACCATAAAGTTACGGTTTGAGAGGTAGGTGCATATGACACCATACAGAGTAGGAGAAAGGATAGGTTTAAGCTTATAAAAGAGGCCTGGATGCCATACACGGTCAAAGGCTTCTTGAATATCAATATAGACTGCAGAGCAGTAAAGGTTTTTCTCAAAAGCTTTGAGTATGAATTGGGTAACACGAGCTAATTGTTGGTCAGTGCTGTGTTGATAACGGAATCCAAATTGATGGTTTGGAATTGAGTTTGCAAAGGGTTGTGACTCGAACATGCGAGTGAGAAGAATGCGCTCGAGAATTTTGGATAGTCCGGAAAGAAGGCTGATTGGTCTATAAGAGGCAAGTTGGTCTGTTGGTTTACCAGGTTTAGGTATCATGGTAACCACAGCCATTTTCCACTGTTGAGGGAAGTGTTTAAAGCGGAGGACGTTATTGAAAATAAGGATGAGGTAGAGGAGAGCAGAGTCCGGAAGGGCTTTGATTACTCTGTTATCAATGTTATCAAGGCCAGGTGCCTTGTTATTTTCAAGTTTTTTAATAAGATTTTTAACCTCAGCAATGGTTACTGGACGGAATCCAGGAACGTTTGGTGTTTGCAACGTTGTTGCCAATTGGCTTTCTATTTCTAGGCGTTCACTATCCGTGTTCAAAGAAAAAGGTGCAAATCTTTGTTCAAGGTGCTGAGCAAAGGCCTCAGCTTTCTCTAGTGGTGTTTTACACCAGGTAGAGTCATTATGTGAGGTGTTATGACACCTGACAGGTTGGTTTGGAACTGGCTGTCTTTTGATTTGTTTGGTAAACTTCCATAGCTTCTGCATGCTATATCTGTCTTTGGGATCAATTGCTGAAAGGGTTCTGTCTAGGCGTCTAGTTTTATTGGCTTGAAGAGCTTTCTTAAGTCTCTTAGAGGTTATTCTGTGCAATCTTCTAGCATCATTATGTCGTAGTACTAAATGGTTGTACTTGAAGAATCGCTTAACGATCAACATGTTTTGTATGCGGCGATTGGGTGTGTATCGGATGCGAAACCTGCTATTTGTAGGTAAGTGATTGGAATTGCTTGAAGCAAATGTGGCTGCTTGGTGAATATTTCTTGTAAATATGTCTACGGCATCTTCAATGTCTAGGCCGGATGAAATATCAGTATTCAGGTGAATATTTTGATTAAGCCATAGATGGAATTTTTTTATGCAGGCATTGGCTGGTAGGATTGGTTTTTTAAATGGGATAGTATTTGGTTTGTTGTATAGGTTGATTAATAAAGGAAGATGGTCAGAGCCCAGATCAAGTGAAGATTCGATGTGAAGGCAGTCAGATTGGATACCACAGTAGACGGCAAAGTCAATGGCAGATGGTCTCTTTCTTTGGTCATAAGGGAAATGAGTAGGTGAGCCCGTGGCTAAAATATTGTAGTTATGGGTTCTTAGGCAAGCAATGAGTTCATTGCCTCTATTGCAAGCCCGAAAATTACCCCACCAGCGGTGCTTGGCATTCCAATCACCGGCTATTAGGAAGTGTGGTTCAAAATTCTTGAATATGAGCTCAAAGGCTTCAGATGTTAATCCTCTTAGTGGAGGAAAATAGGCAGCCACAAGATTAAGGCGTGGTTGATCAGGAAAGGTAATGCTAATTGGTGCACATTGGATAGCAGCCGTAGTAATGGCAGGTAGAGCAATGTGTTCTATTCTTTGGTTAATAATAATGGCAGATCCACCTCTTCTTCGGTTGGTTGGGTGGTTGGCAGTGTAAGCGAAGTATCCTTCAATTCCAATGGAGTCAGCGTCAGTTAGATGCGTCTCTGATACCATGATGATGTCAATGTTATGTTGGTGGATATGGGACTCCAGTTCGTCGAGTTTATTTAGGATGCCAGCGGCATTCCATGTAATGATTTTAAGATCATTAATTTGGTTGTTATTAGGCATGACGTAACAATATTAGTTGTTAGTTGTTAATGAGAGCGTCTTTTGTTAGAAAAAAAAAACAAATAAATGACATAAGAATAGAGTTGTATGTTAGAATAATGTTTGAGAGAGAAAATGTGTATTGTTATGTTATATGGCTTCAAGTGGAAGGGGAATGGGGGAAAATTATTGTGAGCTAATGACCTGTGTAGAAATGTGAACCATTTTGATTGTTATTATTAATTTAAATTTAAGTTTTTTTTTTTTTTTTAATTGTTAGGTGTTTGTCAGTGCATCTTAGTTATCTATACTTCACACCGTTTATTCCTATCTTATTTGTCCCACCTACCCTACTTTTATTCTATTTATTGCACTCATATCGCCCATCCTGCTCCATTTCAATTAAATCTATATAAATTATTCCATATCCTACCCAGTTTTACTCTTAACTTCATTATGTTATCCACACAATCTGTCTAATTTTATTTAATTTCCCTCACACTATCCATTCCACCCCTTTTTACTTGACTCAATCTACCCTGCTTTTACCTAATTTTATCCCGATGATGCTCCATTCCCTTAATCTATCCATCCATCAATCTGTCAATCCATAAAACAAAAGGTATAGACGAAAAAGACCAAGCAACAAAATGGTACAAAACAGGATAGACAAATATAACAGGATGACATGCATAGAATTAAGTGCAAATAAGCAGAGAGTAAAAATACTACAAGGAAGTGAGATAATATACAAATTAGAAGGGAGCAAAATAAAATACAAATAGGATGAGAACAGGATAGTAGGTCATAAGACAAGAGGACTAATTTATTAAAGATCAAATAAGACAAAATAGGAAAAGTAACCGAATAGGACATAAAGTAATAGTAGTGCAATTAGAATAGTTAGAACAAGGTAGGAAAAGTCAAAATATTCTTTTGGCTAATCAGAATTGGATAGGTACATGATTAATAGGGTAGATATAGTAAACTAGATAAAATGACACAGAGGATATAGATAGAACAGATTAGTAAATACAACACAAATATGAATAAAGCAAATAATAAGCAGGTAGAACAAATTAGCAGTGTAGTGTAATTAGTATAATTTTAACAATTGGGGAAAAATAGCAAT
>JAWNMV010000534.1:0-25070 GCA_035043635.1 Drosophila rellima
CTGCATTTACACTAGTTGACAAACAAGTCAATTTTGATGCCAACTTAGTCAATCCTACAGCTGCGTTGAACTCAGAATTGACGCGTTGGCAATGGAAATTCAAATTGACTCATGTCATAGCAACATTTCGATTATACAATCAATGTTGTTGATTAACATATTTTTTTTGCTGTGAGCTTTATTAAAAAATCACATTCATAAAATCATAATTTTTAACAAAACCTATTCAATAATACATTATTAATTATTGATATATGTATATATATAAACGAAGCTATTTTCGGGGTTACTAGTTGAAACCGATTTCTATCGAAAGCTATCGATTAATGGCAATTCAGTTTTTTGCCACCTCTAAGAAAGCAAAATTGAACATTAATTTGAATTGAGTTTAAGTCGAAAGTTAAAAAGTTTTGAGCAACACCAAAATGAACCAAACATTAGACGATATTTTTGGTGAAATAACCACCGAGGACGACGTCCTAGCATTATTAAATATAAATGAAAAAAAAACACGACGCACCAGAAAAGTAGGTGCAAGATGGACAGACGAAAAGTGCTTTCAGTTGATTGATTGCGTGGAAGAAAGGGAAAATTTATGGGACATCACAAACACTGATTACAAAAACCGCAACAAACGAGAGATGTCATGGGAAGAGATTGCGAAGGTGTTAAATCTTCCAAAAGATGAGATTCCCGTTAAATGGAATCTCTATTGCGCCAGCAATTTCGTGTAAGTAAAAACCATTTATAATTAAACAAAAATTTTATTAAATTCATATTGTACATATTTTAGAATGCTTATAATAAAGTCCAAGCGACAAAAAGTGGACAGGCTTCAGCTGAGCGGAAAGCACCAAATACAATTCGTAATGTTTTTCTAAATGACGCTTTTAATTTCATGCCTTTTTTATTTCAAGTGAATATAGGGCTTTAGATACAAAATGTTTAATGCTACATTTCTCGACTAGGTACATTTTAAATTTAAGTTTATAAAATGAAGTGTCTCATTTTTCGTGGATGAACCATATACCTTTATTTTGAACCTGAAATCTTAAATATTATTTGTTATTTTTAATGGACGAACCATATAGCACAAACCGTTTCATATGCAACTTAAAATAAAATAAATTGTTTCGCACCTTAAGAAAATCATCTTTCAATGTCTTGTAAATGGCATCACAGCCTTCGTGAACGATCATTGAGATTGAGGGCACCGAAATCTTAAATAAGAAGCCTAAGCTGTGCATGCTATCCCCAGTAGCCAAATACCGAAGGGTCACGACGAGCCGCTCTGCTGCGGATATCGCTTTTCGTAACCTTGTGTCGGCTTTTTCAATAAAAGGCGTCACACGTACGAGTATAAAATCGAAGTCATCTGGACTCATTCGAACAAAGTCCTTAAAGCGATCAGGACTATTCGATCGAAATATCATTTGAAACGATCGAAAAAATCCGGTTTGCTTACGCTCCAAATAGAGCTCTTGCACCCACGTTGTCCGGATTCGAATTTTAAGCCCTTGCTCCTCCTCCTCCTCAAGACAACAATGCAATATAATTCACGAAACTCATTTTATCTTAATCTAAAAAGGGCACATATTAAATATCTAAAACTCACATTTATGTGTACTTACCACTTGTTTATTTTCCCAATCAAGAACGTTCGATAGATACAAAATATCGATGGCAACTAAACAGTATGGACAACGTGAATTTAAACGAATGTTATTGTCAACTAGTTTAAATAGCTGTCAATTTTATCGACAACGCGTTGCTACCTCTCGCCTTGACCGACTGAAACAGTAGTTGACAGGCATGTTTTTTGGTCAACTGAGTCAACTAGTGTAAACGCAGATAATGCGTTGACCTTGGTTGCCAATTACTGACATTGCTCAAATTGACGCTGCGTCAACTAGTGTAAATGAGCCATAAAGGAATAATAAATGATTCTTTCCATATTCTAGGGAAAGAGCATAACTCCACAGAAAGTTTAAATAAGTTATACAGTGGTTTCAAAAGACCGTCAGCACAGTACCTAAGAACACATCCTGGTACTCCGTCCGGTCCCGGTGAAAATTCCGGTTTTACGGCCGTGTTTGAAAGTCCAAAAATACAATTAGAGGCATTTACACGATAGGGATAAGGCGAACCCGATTGATCAACTTGAACGCTATATGTTGTTTGAAAAAATTCCGACAAAAAAACAATAATGAACTTTTATTTTAACTTATTGAGTTTTATTTTCTAGTTTTCTTAATTTTATTGAACAATCTTAAAATAAGCTTACCATTATAAACATAATAATCTTGAACGCTATATGTTGTTTCAAAAAATTCCGCAAATAAATCGGCCATAGCCTGATCTGAATCAGCGGTCTTATTTTCAAAAAATGAAAATGATGATCTTCGCTTAGAATTGACAAATGAATAAATCTTTTTAGGATCCCTTTGAAACTGCATTTTGCAACCTCTAAGGTTATCTTCATTGCAGTGGTTATTCAGAACAGAAAAATTGGAGCGTGCAATCAGATATCGAGAAAGATCCAGTTTTCTCGAATTTCTTATACAATCTTGATTTCCCATTTTTCATGTTAGTTAATTCCCTTGTATACCAAACAGCACATACACATACCTGGAGCACACAACGGAACACATAAATCAAGTAAAGAGTTTAAAGTTGAATAAAAAATGGATATTGCACAGTCCAAGTCCTTGCACTCGTACAGCCGGGACCAGTCAGTCTGTAATAAGAGCTGAGAAAGTCTGGAAAAATAGGCTTTCCGTAATTGACGAACATACTTTTTCGGCCTACCACATGAACTAACCATACGGACTGGTAGATCCATCAACACCTCCAAAGTCGGATGATAGTGGTCCTCCGGAAAAGATATAGGATTAGTACGAGAGACAGATAAAAAAGCGGGATCCAAAACAAAAACAAGATCAAGCATCCTGTTCAATGAATTCGGGATATCATTGATCTGACACAATGACATCCCAAAATATTATCAAGAAAATCATGTTGGGTCGTGGAAGTCAGAACGCTCGAGTCTGGACAAGAAATCCAATGTGTTCCAGCAATATTGAACAACAAGAAAATCACGATCAGAGAGCATAGATAGAACAGAATGAATACCAGAAGCATGCTGCTACTAAGTTTGCTACGAAGCCCTCTAACATTCTGATAGCCCAGAGAGAGGGAGGATGTTAGTTTTTTGAACTATCAGAACGCAAACGAGCTTGAGAAGGTCCAACAGATATAGATGAAGAAGTAGGCAATATAATCGGAGTCCGATTTTTCTTTTTCACAATGTATTCCTTTACAATTATGTGATCAGGCCAGAAATCTTTACAACAAATTTTGTTAAAATGATTGGCCTGAACACTAATTTTAAACGACGATATTTCCCGAAGATATGAAAAATTAAATTTTCCTCCGTAATTTTGGCATCAGATTTAGCTTGAATAAAAGCCAAGACATCTTCAGATGTGGTATCAGTGGACAGCCTAGAAACAAAAATTTGTTTTTTTGGTGGAACACCTACAAGGGTCTTTTTATCAGCAGCAGCAGTAACTTTAGCAGACGCTACAGCGCTAGTTGATTGACCATTTGGAACATTAGTGGTATCAACGCTGTCATGTGGAACATGAGCGGATGACGTGGGTGAAAATGGGGGAACCGAAAGCTCATTTGGGCCAATAGACAGCCTAAAATTGGCTTTTTTGCGCTTTGGAGACTCATTCAAGAGTTTCATGCCCTTGAAATTGGCATCCAAAGCTGAGAAGCTATCGGACAGTCTGTCTTATTCTTTAAAAAAAAGTTTGGCATTCGGCACTGCGCAAAAAAGGTTATTTTTATTAAGTAAGAAGGATGGGAACTTTATTGCGCAATGTGCCGAATGCCAAACTTTATTTTTAAGAATAAGTTATATATTCAATTTAATATCGTTCGTCACAAAATTGGATATCAGAAATTTTGGGACATTGAAATGTTTTCGTCACTAAAATTTTACCTCGTAAAGAGGTATTTTTTAGAAGATATCAGACATTTTTGAATTTGCCTGTATCAAGTCTAAGTAAGTACCCCTGGCTCGCTTCGCTCGCGAGGAGTCGAGTGTGCTCGACCTATGACAGCTATATGATGTAGTTCTCCGATTTTAACCAAATTTGATCAGGATATATATGTCCATTCCAAATGCATATCCTGTCAGTGTGGTATTTCAAACAACAAAAAAGTTTTTCATACTAAAACTTGATTTTGGGCTGATCGTTCCCATGACAGCTATATGATATAGTGGTCCGATTTCAACCAAGTTTGATCAGGATGTATAGGACCATCCCAAATGTATTTCCTGTCAGTTTCGTCGATATATTTCAAACAACAAAAAAGTTTTTCTTACTAAAACTTGATTTTGGACTGATCGTTCCTATGTCAGCTATATGATATAGAGGTCCGATTGATCTGCGCCCGCTGTCCAGGAACTTACAAACCAGGTTTCAAGTCTGTAGCTCTTATAGTCTCTGAGATCCTTTGGCTCAAACACACGGACAGACGGACAGACAGACGGACATGGCTCAATCGACTCGGCTATTGATACTGATCAAGAATATATATACTTTATGGGGTCAGAGATGCTTCCTTCTGCCTGTTACATACATTACACAAAATTATACCCTTTTTGACCATTTTCAATGGGCAAAGGGCATAAAAAGAATGACGTGCAGAATAAATTGCACACACAAGAAAAAACAGAGGATGGGACATTTGCATAACGCACAAACACTTAACACATAACAATTCAAGTGTGCAATGCAGAATGTTCTTGAATTTTATTAAAATTTATTAACTGCTTAATTGTTTTTCGATTCCGACCGATATATTCATATGACTGCACACTTGTAATTTTATTTTAAAATGTAATTTTTTCTTATTAATATAATTTAATTTAATAGTGTCAAGTTACTTGCATTTATTTGAATTTGTTAATAAATTTGTTTCATTTTATTTGCTTTTGGTTTTTGGAGTTTAATGGCTGCCTTTTTTTATTTTTCTTCATTTGGCTGGCTTAGTCAGGTGCAGTACGGCAGCACAATTTTGGAGTCACAGTTCACAATTTGCTTTATATATTTGCGCCCGAATGAAAGGATGCCCGGTTTTTTCTCCTTTCCTTTCGCTTTTTATTGGCTCTTTACTCTCACATATTTTGTCAGTGGAGTGCGCGCGCGTATATATTTAATTGCTTTACAGTTTTTTACTTTTAATATATATACATTTTGTTCCGGTTTTCGTTTGATTAGAACAACTTCTAAAAAAAACCTCTTTACGAGGTAAAAGTCTAGTGACAAAAACATATCCATACCTCAAAATTTCTGATTTCTAATTTTGTGACGAACGATATTAAATTGTATAAATAACTTGTGCTAAAAAAAACAGTTTGGCATTCGCCACAAAATTTCCAAAAAAGCCCTTAAGCCTCCATTTGCTGCAATCATCTAAATTTCGCCCCTCTCACTTACACCTGATTAACCCACGAACCAGGTGAGTTTCCAAATGTCTTAGTATGCACTTTTGTTAGTTGAAACCATACCTTTCGATCGGTACATAGCTCGACCGGATCGGACTGATCAATTTCTATTTTCTTTCAGGTCAAGTCGGTGAGTATTATTATTTTTTTTTTCAGAAAACCAATTATATACGTAATGGCTAATAAGTCTTATTTTCTTGTAGGTGACGCAATAAGCTGTTTTTATATGGGATGCTACAGCGACTGCTAACTTAATTAATTAAGGGTGAGTATTTATTTAAATAATACATAAATTGTCAGATTAACTTATTTCTTCTCGTTCTTACAGCTTTCCTGTGTAGTCGCTGCTGCCAGTTACCGTGGATAGGACGCCACACAGCTGTCATCCAGCGAAGTCACTTTTCTTCTTCTTCTAGTTGCTGCCATGGCCACGGCAAATGCGGCGTAGGTGCCGAATATTGAGTATAGATGCACCAGAAGGGCATCGGGATTGTTTTGGCCCACAGCAGCAGTAGTGCAAGTGCGCCCATATGCACTTGGTGCCGCCGCTGTGGCCACAGTGTTTGTGTGTGAATTGGCCAATTAGGCCGCCATGTGCCATGGACACCTGTCCATGCGGTCACAGCCACGCCTCCCTAACACCATGGAGACGGATGAGGGGAGTCGTGAGCTGTTGTTGCAGTGGACAAGGCACAGGAGTGGCCCGAAGCATCGGGATAATCGCCACAGACGAGATCCAGGCGCACTACAAAGCCAATACGTGATAGAGAGACGATGGCAGCTCAAATCCAGTCGCCTTATTACAAATACGTGGGACAGCAGGCTGCAACCAAAGATCGTGCGACATTGGCAAACGCACGAAAGGCGTCCACTACTTTCCTGGCAGACAAACTACCAACCGGCAAACCAGCTGGATTTTAATGAAATAAATATTGAACCATGAAATAAATGCTCTAATCCTCTGCGGAACTTAGCTGGAAAGCAGCGTGACACATTTGGCCAACACTATGGGCCAAAAAGAATTCGTTTGGTCAAATTCTGGTCCTCACGCAAGCCAATAATCCAAGAGAGTGACTCCCAGCGGTGCCAGCAACAGCAGCAGCTTCATCCTGGATCACCAATTGGAACAATTGGTGGCCCCTAGGTAACTGCTGGCCAACGACGTACCACAACTCAATTTTGCCGCCTTCGTAACGATAGAGAAAAGTGTCAGCTACATCCAGGCACACACTGGCGTCATCACCTACGTGGACTGGCGTCCATGAGCCATTACAACGGATCCTATGGCCCCTCTTGAGCATCTAGGAGACGCTTGCATAATATCCAGCAGAGTCGACGCCGGCAACAACAGTGGCCTATTTGACCAATTCAGATGGCTACACAGTGTCCACAGCGGCAGCCCCAGGTGCGAACGGGAGCACTTGGCACACTGCTACTGTTGTCCACAACGATCCTGGTGCCATTTGGGGACACCTCCACTCCAATTTCGGCAACATCCCCGCAGTCTTCTCGTTACTCGCTACTGGTTGGTGTTCTGTTAAATGCTTAACAGAACCATCGGCTATGTTAGCAAAGTGTCTCATGGACAATTTCCTGATGACCATATTTCCATCCGTTCCGACCCGTTTCCATCGACCCACTACCCGATCGCGCCAACGAAAATGTAAACTGCAAGCCGAATCGGCTTCTATTGTGCAAGCTAATCTAGTGTGATTAGCATTTTATAAATACCAACCATGACTAGTCCATAGCAACCAATAATTGTTCTAATCAAACGGAAAACCGAAAAATTTATATATACTCAGTAAAGTAAAGCAATTAAATATATACGCGCGCGCACTCCACTGACAAAGTATGTGAGAGTAAAGCGCCAATAAAAGGCGAAAGCGATAGGAGGGAAAAAAAGGCCATATTTTCATTCGGGGGCAAAAGCATAAAGCAAATTGTGAACTGTGACTTCAAAACTGTTCAGCCATACTGCACCTGACAAAGCCAGCCAAATGAAGAAAAATAAAAATGGCAGCCATTAAACTCAAAAAACCAAAAGCAAATAAAATGAAACAATTTTATTAACAAATTCAAATAAATGCAAAAAAAGAGAGAAAGAACAAGTAGTATAGATATAGGCAACCGGGAATTTCGTGTCCAAAGCGCCATCTAGCGGGCGGTAGATAAAGCGCCAAGAAGCGGTAGAAAATCGAAAATGGGTTGTGCCTCGGCTAAATGATTTCTTTTAAAAAATGTTGTGTCTCTGCTAAATGTTTTCAATTTCTGCTAAAAGGTTTGTGTCTCTTCAAAATAATATGATACTATGGTGTGAGTCTGCGCTATAAAGTATGGCTTTCTGCAAAGGGATCTCTGCTAAGTGTTGATGTCCTCACTAAGAACACAGACCGCTAGAGGGCGTTGCTTACATCTTGAGTGTCCCGATTACCTATATCTATACCATTTGTTCCTCTTCCTCCCTTTTTTTCTTTTTTCTCTATTTTTTCTACCTCCGCGTGAAATTTTTTAACCGGCACAATTAATTATTTTTTATTATTATCCCTAACGTATGCTTTAATTTATATCACCATAAAGTCCTAGCAAACATGTCTAATGCACCTGTAGCCCTCCTTCTTTTACTTTTTAGCTTAAACGACCGTTACGATCATTTTAACTCTTGAATGACCTGTCATGCCCCTCGTCACTTTTTTATTACCGAACCACAGGTACTCTAGTGTAACTTCAACAAAAAGAATTTTTATTATCCCTACACAGGTAATTAACACGTTTTGCTGTGCCACCCTTGCTGAACAACTCCTTTGTGTAGATTTCTAAGAACCTTGTCTTAAAGTCAATTCATTTGCAAAATGCTATCTTTGTGAGGTAATGATTTTATGAGCCCCGCACCATTTGACAGCGCCCAAAAATCCCTGGTTGCCTATATTATAACTACTTGTATCCAAAATGTGTGTTTGATTCACATAAAGACGAGTGCATATAGATTTTTATTTAGTTCTTTTACATATTAGCCTCTGTGAACATTAAGACGTCCAATCAGGCCAAGGTTACACAAAAACTGAGAGCCTTGCAATAGGATATGAGTATGAAGAAGAAGGCAAGCCTCTATGGATTTTTCTGCCCAAGCCATTTGTAAGAATCTTTCCTCCTAAGACACCATAAAAAAATTGAAGGAGAGCAACATTACCCATGTTATATACAATGGAACACACCTCATTTTCAATTTATTTGTAAAAGTATATAAATATATTTAATATAAATAGCATATTATTATCACAATAAACATTAGTTTCACTACATTCATCTGACAAAATGTTGGTTAAGCAAATCGGACTTATCTTTATTCAACTCGACGATTTTATCTTCGAGGATCAGCTCGAGGCTAAAACATATAAAGACTATTCTGAGTGAGCTGGAAAACCAAAAAATGGTTACACCTCAATTTGGAGAATATTACATCTCTTGTGTTTGGTCCAATAACGATGCCCTGGACGGTCTCGACACGTGTACAAGCTACAAAATAGTTGCAGTATTTTAGCTATAAAGAGCGAATGGAATCAGATAAAAAAGTAAAACTTGAAACAGACTACGAGACTCTGGCCCTTAAAACGTTGGCTAAACAAATTGATGGGTTTATAAGTCATATTGGAGACAATGTCTGTGAGGAACATGTCGGTCGATTAAAATATTTAAGGTCTGTTTTATTTGATCTGAGCAACCAAAAAATGATGACGTCACGATTTGGGGAGCATTTCAGCTCTTGTGCCTGGTCAAGTGATGGTTGCTGAGGCCGGACCTGAAACTTGTCGCTTTTGCTTCATCTCAAATTATAAAGCAGAAGCTGTAAAACTTATGACACATAATTTATAATTTAAAAAGAATACTAAACTTTAATAAAAACAATAATGAACTTTTATTTTAACTTATTGAGTTTTATTTTCTAGTTTTCTTAATTTTATTGAACAATCTTAAAATAAGTTTATCCTTAATTTATTCAAAAAATACTTTGTAATTTTATTTTTGCTTTTATACATACTGAACAAAATACAATAATGTTCACTGGTGTTTGCAAAATAGTGTAGTATACCTACCCTGCCAGCAATTCAAATCAAAGGGTATAACAATAATTACATACAATGTGACACTCTGTCATAATGATAATAAATATACAAATACCCAAAAGACCACACTTACACACATACACATTCCAGCGCACAAGAAATACGATCTATCGCTTATACATAAGCCGATCGCGGCGCGTGGGAATGCTGAGCATGCACTTTGCAGCTCAAGTGGTCAAGATATATACAGCATATGTATGCCCTCTGCATACATATGTATACACCAGTAAACTAACACATAAATATAAGACATAGATATAAGTATTGCATGTTTCGGGTTAGCAAAGCCCAACATGAAGATATAAAGATGATTCTGAATAAAGACACACAAAGGAGCAGACGCTCCATATGAAATCAACCAAGTTTTATCTTATTACATGGCGACCGTGATAAGTTTCACGAAGCTGTAATGGAATTATAAAAACATTAAAAGTGCGACAACTAACAATGTGCGACAACTAAAAAAAAAAAAAAAACAATGGAATTAGCGAATTATAAAAACATTATTCAAAAAACACATTAAAAGTGCGACAACTAACAATGTGCGACAACTAAAAAAAAAAAACACATTAAGAGTGCAACAATAACACTTTAAAATACATAAAGAAAATTCTACCAAACAAAAAGGCAAATTAAAAGTGAAACAACACATGCGTAGCCTGTGCGATGACCAGCGCCGGCACCGTTTAACGCGTCAAGTTAAGCCTTATGAGTGACGACAACGTTGATTCTGCTCCCATTGAGCAAAGGGAAGCACCTTCCATTCAGGAGTACCTGGAGGTGTTTCCAAACGATGGACCACGCCCACTCACAATAGCTGAGTACCGGGCACGGCAGGAAAGAAAACCAGCAGAGAAAAAGAAGACAAAACGTGGAGGACAAGTGAGAAAACTACTGCAACAAAAGCGCCTGCAACAAGATTTGCTGGCGGTAGCGACGACACCAGAGGACCGAGAGCGCTACATAAAGCGCATCAACGAATTAAAAGCTGAATTAAAACTTCGCAACCGAGCGAAGCCACGCAAGGGGGCCGCAAACATGCGTAAGCCTTAACTTGCCATAGATTTAATATCTACATGCGAATTGAAGCACGTCAGTGCAAGTCGCAAAACACTAAAACCTGTTAGGCTTTCATTACTAACATATGTGGTTGGAGAATTTTTTTTTATATATATGAAATGTAATTTGAATTGTGAGCCAACCACATAAACTAAACAACTAACTTTTCCACGTCTCTGGCGCTGAGTATTTATACTTAGCTGCGTTTAGAATCTTTGTGTAATTGATAAATATTGCAACAAGTTCACTGCAATGAAAATATCACTCCAATCTTTATTTTCGATTTTCAAAGCGAGGAATATATTTCTTCTTTCTTTATAAATCCCATATAAAAAGAAAAAAAAGATTAAATGAAAACTAAACTAAGATTTTGAAGATAAAATTCATTATCCTTTCATGAACGTTAGATCAAAAAAAAAAATTCTTTTCATTGAATATATACAAAGACAATTAGAACTACATAATGGGGTGGTTTAGTGATTCCAGTGAAGCAAAGGACAATACTGCAAACGTTGTAAACAACGTAAAGATAATTGATCATACGGATGACATAAACGCATTGTGGATCCTATTATTAATTATCACAATAGTATTGGTTTTGCAATTTCTGCTTACACTTTATGTTAAGCATAACAAAGTTATCAAGAAAAGATACATGAGCAGAGCAAATAACCTGGATAGGGTATAAATAGCACAGAAAATTAAAAATTCAAAGTACTTCAAATACATCATAGTTTCTCTATCGGGGCTAAAGAATATATATATATATATCTTTACACATCTTTAAGGATCGAGATAAATTCAAAATGCATCCACGCATTAAAGGCCTTATACAAAAATTACAGGTCGATGATACCAACTTTCTTTCAAAATTCCAACATATAGTTGCCGAACAACCAACGACAATATATGAGTTGGAAAAAATTTATATGAGCACTTATGCAATGCAACATTCTCCATTTCTTGGATGTCATCCAAAAGAGAAAGCATTGGTAATCTCATATATGCCAAATATCAAAGTGGAAGAGATCTACACAGATCATCCAATATTGGGAAAGGCAGTAGATTACGTTGCGTATAAATATTAATGGATTGGCGAAAAGTAAGTGCCACCATTACCGAGCAACGAGCAGAATTTCAAAAGTCATTTAAATGCCTAAATAAAACTGCACCTGTCTCCAATAATACAAAACTCAAACATTTTCGAGTACTGAGGAATTCATTCAATACAGTACGCCAAATTGTAATTGACAATTTGGGGAAATGTGATTCGTTACAGTCCATACAATTAAAGGACGTAATAAAAAGGCTTAAGGAAAATCTCCTTTATGTCGCAGAACGGCACAACTTACCCATTTTAGTGCCCAATACTCTAAATTTTCCAGCCGAGTTCGATGAATCGGTTCTACTAGAACCAGATACCGAACTAGAAAGTATTGATTTCAAAGATCCGATGACCTCAGAGGTATCAAAAATACCCGAATCATCAGATCAAGTTAGCTCTGAACCTGATAGTGACATCGAAACACTAAAAGAAAGCGATCCAATCGAAACAAAACCGGAAACGACAACAATTTCAGAAATGGCACAAACAGTTACAGAATTTATCAAGCTAGCCACATCTCTACTACCAGAGTTTGATGGTAAGCCGGAAAATCTGCAAAGTTTTCTAGATTCTCTGAATCTATTGGATACTTTAAAAGGCACACATGAGCCAACAGCCATAAGCCTTATTAAAACAAAACTAAAAGGCCATGCAAGAAATCTAATAAGTAATGAGCAGACAATTGCTGCTATCATTACGCAACTGTCAACTGCAGTAAAAGGAGAATCGGTAGAAGTTGTATCTGCCAAGCTACTTAATCTGCAACAGAAAAACAAAACGGCTAACCAATACACCCAAGAGGTGGAAAAACTGGCAAAGGCCCTTGAAGGAGCCTATGTCAGTGAAGGTCTAAGCCAATCACTTGCTAACAAATACAGCACTACAACAGCTGTAAAAGCTATGACACAAAATTGTTCGATTGATAAGGTAAAACTTATCATGCAGGCAGGCACATTCACAAATATGAATGATGCCGTCTCCAAATTCGTCAATAGTTGCACGGAGATAACAGGTCAAAGTAACACTGTCCTGTATTATCGACGAGGTGCAAACAACAATAATAGAGGAGGCCGAGGTTATAATCGTGGCAGAAATTACAACCACAACAGTTACAACCGAGGCGGTAACAACAACAACAATAGTTACAATAACCGTGGAGGAAGACGAGGCCAAAATCGGGGAAGAGGCCGAGGTAACTCCAACCAAGGTTATAATAATAACAACGTGAGAGTGGCGCAAAATGCGTCGGAAAACCCCCAGAACCCTTTAGGAAACAATCAATAAATGTAAAAGTTCATTCAATCAATTATAGCCTTAATATATTTGTCACCTTTTGTAATCACTTAACTCATAATAAACTCACATTCCTAATAGATACTGGTGCAGACATATCTCTGTTAAAGGAAAATTCTGATATCTTTCATGATATCCAAATAAATAAGAAGATCAATATTCAAGGCATAGGCCAAGACATAATACAGTCCAAGGGACTGATTTCAATAGAGATACAGACAGGTAAATACATAATTCCACACGATTTTCACTTAGTAGATTTGCATTTCGCAATACCTTGTGATGGAATAATAGGCATTGACTTCATTAAGAAATTCAATTGCCAGTTAGATTTCAAACAAAATGAAGATTGGCTCATAATGAGACCAAATAATCTAAATTTCCCAATTTATGTTCCAATAACATACAGTTCTGGTAATAATTCCATTGTTCTACCAGCAAGATCCCAAGTAGTCAGAAAAATTCACCTATCATCAGATGAAGATAGTGTACTAATTCCAAACCAGGAAATTAAAGAAGGCATTTATGTTGCAAACACAGTTGCAACAACCAAAAATGCATTTGTCCGATTACTGAATACGACCAGTACCGATCAAGTAGTAGATATTAAAAATTTATCATATGAACCCCTTTCGAACTACGACATAGTTCAAAACAATCCAGAAAATAGAGAAAAAACTGTCTTATCTCAATTAGCTAAAAATTTTCCACCACAATTCAAAAACGAATTGACTAATCTATGCACCCAGTTTAGTGACGTATTCGGACTCGAAACCGAATCGATCACTACCAATAACTTCTACAAACAAAAGCTAAGATTGAAGGATGATGAACCAGTTTACATAAAAAATTATAGAAACCCTCAAAGTCAAATAGATGAGATACAAGTACAAGTACAAAAATTAATCGACAATAAAATAGTCGAACCGTCTGTATCCCCTTATAACAGCCCACTTTTGTTAGTACCGAAGAAATCTCTTCCAGGTTCTGACGAGAAAAAATGGCGATTAGTAATTGACTATCGTCAAATTAATAAAAAACTGTTGTCAGATAAATTCCCGCTCCCTAGAATTGATGACATTTTGGATCAACTAGGAAGAGCAAAATACTTTTCATGTCTTGATTTAATGTCAGGATTTCATCAAATTGAACTCGAAAAAAGTTCAAGAGATATAACGTCTTTCTCAACAAGCAATGGCTCGTATCGCTTCACGCGATTGCCATTCGGCTTAAAAATAGCGCCAAATTCTTTCCAGAGAATGATGACTATAGCATTTTCCGGATTAGAACCTTCTCAAGCTTTCCTTTATATGGATGATTTAATAGTCATTGGTTGTTCCGCAACACATATGCTCAAAAACTTAACTGATGTTTTTGAGAAATGTAGGAAATACAATCTTAAATTACATCCTGAAAAATGTTCATTTTTCATGCATGAAGTCACATTTTTGGGACACAAATGCACGGATAAAGGAATCTTGCCTGACGACAAAAAATACGACGTCATTAAAAATTACCCAGTTCCACATGATGCGGACAGCGCTAGACGATTCGTTGCATTCTGCAACTACTATAGACGTTTTATCAAAAATTTTGCCAAATATTCTCGTCACATAACAAGATTATGTAAAAAAGATGTAAAATTCGAATGGACAGCTGATTGTCAGCATGCTTTCGAACATCTCAAATCGGCACTAATAAATCCAAATTTATTGCAATACCCAGATTTCAGCAAAGAATTTTGCATAATAACAGATGCAAGTAAACAAGCATGTGGAGCAGTTTTAACTCAAAACAAAAATGGACTCCAACTTCCAGTTGCTTATGCATCAAGATCGTTTACTAAGGGTGAAAGTAATAAAAGTACAACAGAACAAGAATTGGCAGCAATTCATTGGGCAATAACTTATTTCAGACCATATATTTATGGTAGACACTTCAATGTCAAAACAGATCACAGACCATTAACCTACTTGTTCTCAATGGTAAATCCAAGCTCAAAGCTAACGCGTATGAGACTTGAATTAGAGGAGTATAATTTCACAGTAGAATACCTAAAGGGGAAAGACAATTTTGTAGCAGACGCACTTTCGCGTATAACTATAAAAGAACTAAAAGACATACAACATAAAGTCCTGAAAGTCACTACCAGGCGACAAAGTAGACAAACTAAAAACTGTACAGTAGAAAATTATGAACTTCTGCCAAGGCAAAGTCATAAAAATGTATCCAAGCCCAACGTACATGAAGTCATTACAAATGATGAAGTACGAAAAGTAGTGACCTTGCGCATAACAGAATCTAAATGTTTATTTAAACATGGAAATAAAATTATCGCAAGAATTGAAGTTAGCGATTTATATACCAATGGAATTCTCGACTTAGGTCAGTTTTTCCAAAGGCTCGAAAAAGAGGCCGGTCTATTGAAAATCAGCAAACTCAAAGTGGCACCGAGCGAAAAGATCTTTGAATCAGTTTCGATAGATTCTTTTAAAAAAATGGGCAATGAAATATTAAAATCATTAAGAGTAGCGCTACTCCAGCCGGTGACCCAAATCACAGATGAAAAAGAGATACAACAAATATTGTCTACTTACCATGACGACCCAATTCAAGGAGGCCACAGTGGCATAACAAGAACGCTAGCAAAAATAAAAAGACACTACTACTGGAAAAATATGACACGTCATATAAAAGAGTACGTACGTAGATGTCAAAAATGCCAAATGTCTAAAACAAAGACACACACTAAAACTCCTTTGACTCTCACAGAAACACCTGTGAATGCATTCGATATAGTGATAGTGGATACAGTGGGTCCACTACCTAAATCAGAAAATGGCAATGAATATATAGTCACATTAATCTGTGACCTTACAAAATATCTAGTAGCCATTCCAATTAAAAGCAAAAGCGCAAATAATGTCGCAAAGGCTATATTTGAAAATTTCATACTCAAGTTCGGTCCAATGAAGACGTTCATTTCGGACATGGGAACAGAGTATAAAAACCAGATTTTAACCGATTTATGCAAGTATTTGAAGATCGAGAATCTCACCTCTACTGCATATCATCACCAAACATTAGGGACAATAGAACGAAGTCATCGAACATTCAATGAATACATTCGTTCATACATCTCTGCAGACAAAACTGATTGGGATGTCTGGATTCAATATTTCACTTATTGTTTCAACACGACACCATCAGCAACGCATGAGTATTGTCCATACGAACTAGTCTTTGGCAGATTACCAAAACAGTTCATAGATTTAAATAAAACTAATTACATAGATCCTATTTATAATCTAGATGACTACTCTAAGGAAATAAAGTTTAGATTAGAAATAGCATACAAACTAGCTAGAATTATGTTAGAAAAAGCCAAGGCTTATAGGAAATTAGCATACGATATGAAAACAAAAAATTTTGAATTAAAAGTAGGAGATAAGGTACTTTTAAGAAATGAAGCAGGCCACAAATTAGAGCCAGTATATTTAGGACCATATATAGTAGAAAAAATAGAAGATAATAATAACATTTACATTAAAGATAGTAAGAATAAGATACAAAAAGTACATAAGGATAGGTTAAAAATATATATTCAATGAAACGTTTCAATAAAAAAAAAAACAGGTCTGATCAACCTAACAAAACAAAATATAGTATAATGATATAATGAAAAACAAATGGGAATAAAATAAAGTAAATTTAAATTCTTTTATGAAAATCGAATGAAAATTTAAATTTGAATGGAGTTAATGTAAAGTAAAATAAAAAAAGAAAATATTTTTATCAACAAACACAAATATTTTAAAACAAGAGATAACACATTTCAATACACTTATAAAATAAGAAAAAAAAAAAAAAATTTTTAAATAATTATTATTTTTACTATTAATTATATTTTTACACTAAACTAAAAATCTCCAAATGACTACATGTATTACGTCATTTCTTTAAAAAGGGAGGTGTAGTATACCTACCCTGCCAGCAATTCAAATCAAAGGGTATAACAATAATTACATACAATGTGACACTCTGTCATAATGATAATAAATATACAAATACCCAAAAGACCACACTTACACACATACACATTCCAGCGCACAAGAAATACGATCTATCGCTTATACATAAGCCGATCGCGGCGCGTGGGAATGCTGAGCATGCACTTTGCAGCTCAAGTGGTCAAGATATATACAGCATATGTATGCCCTCTGCATACATATGTATACACCAGTAAACTAACACATAAATATAAGACATAGATATAAGTATTGCATGTTTCGGGTTAGCAAAGCCCAACATGAAGATATAAAGATGATTCTAAAAAAAGACACACAAAGGAGCAGACGCTCCATATGAAATCAACCAAGTTTTGTCTTATTACAATAGCCTTAACTTGCTGACAATATGCATGTGGGATGGTCCCATACATCCTGACCAAACTTGGTTAAAATCGGAACACTATATCATATAGTTGCCATAGGAACGATCAGTCGAAAATCAAGTTTTAGTATGAAACACTTTTTTGCTGTTTGAGATATCTCGCCAAACTGAGAGAATGTGCATGTGGGATGGTCCCATACATCCTGACCAAACTCGGTTAAAATCGGTCTACTATATCATATAGCTGCCATGGGAACCATCAGTCGAAAATAAAGTTTTGGTATGAGATATATGCTTGAGATATGTCCGCCAAACTGAGACAGTATGCATGTGGGATGGTCCAATACATCCTGACCAAACGTGGTTAAAATCGGTCTACTATATCATATAGCTGCCTTAGGAACGATCAGTCGAAAATCAAGTTTTGGTAGAAAAAACTTTTTTGTTGCTTGAGATATGTCAGCCAAACCGAGAAAATATGCTTGTGGGATGGTCCCATACATCTTGACTAAACTTGGTTAAAATCGAAACACTATGTGATATAGCTGCCATAGGAACGATCAGTCGAAAATCAAGTTTTAGTATGATAAACTTTTTTGTTGTTTGAGGTATCTAAACCAAACTAACAGAATATGCATTTGGGATGGTATTTTACATCCTGACCAAGTTTGATTGAAATTGGATATAAAATAGCTGGCATAGGAACGAATTTTAAGATATAATATGAAAATTTTTGTTGCTTATAGAGATAAGTCAACCAAACTCACAGATTCAGAATTTGTAATTTGGCTTAAATCGGTTCACTAGATCACATAGATGTAATACGAACAATAAGTCAAAAAGTGAATTCCGCATCATCACACCTTCGACATGCCTAACGTAGGGCACATACGTATGACCTATCGAAGAGCCAGGGCACAGGGTATCCTACAGTCGAGTACACTCGACTGTAGCTGGAGCCCCCTTGTTATATGTAAAAAGTACAATGTCCATCAAACTGTCCCCCTTGTTTACTTCGCTATGCGAGTCCATGTCCCGTTTGAGTGCATCAAAAAATCTTTTGAACTGTCCCCAACTTCGTCCCTACCCCATGACAACGGCACACACGAATTGTGCATAATTAAAAACAATGTCAAGACTGTGAAGAAAAAAGCAATTTAAAAAAAAAGAAGGAAAATGGGAAAGGTAAAAAGTGAATAATTATAAAATCAACACCATTATCAGCAGCAGCAGTGGTTAAATAATCAGAAGGGGAGAAAATTTCAGCCAGACGCCCACGCCGCCGACGTTCGCGCCAAAAGCGCAGAAAAAGGCGCCAAATGCGCCACTAAAAGGGATGACGATGATGAAAAGGAAGACGCCATCGCCGCCATTACCTAGCAGAAAATTGCCGCCATTGCAGGCGCCAATATTGCCGTTGATGTGGTCACAATATCATCAACAACATCGACCGAGTCCACTGCCACTACGGATGGCCACATTTCTCCAGTGGTATTCTCCTATGGTATGGATTTTATCAACACCTTGTTGGAGGACGATGAGGATGCTGATGCAATCACAACTGACTCTTCATCATCAGCAGCCACAACCAGACGTCCGTCACCATTAATGCCGTCTGAGCAACAGCAGCAGCAACAACATCAACAGCAGCAGCATAAGCAACAAGGCAGCAATCCAACGTCAGCAGCAGCAGCATCAACAACAACACCTAGAGCTTCAGCAGCAGCAGCAGCAACTACAAATACAAAAGCAAATGGTGAGCGAAATTTTATTAATTTTATTAAATTTTTTCCCCATTAAGCGCATTAAGAGCAAAAAAAATATGCAACTTAGACCGAGACCGAAACGCAAACAAACGAGCAGCCCACCCATGTATAAGCAGGTGTTCTTGCAACTTATGAAGAGCCTTGGCCAAAACTCTGATCCACGGATGTACAAAGGTGGCTTCAGTTTTGGTGACGATGATCCGGCATACGATATGTCGGATCCGGACACAATATTCGATGATCTCAGTTGTCCCTCCTCCTCGGACGACTCGTGGCAAAGCACATCCGAGGATGAGTTTATTGGTGGCTCGTCATGGTCCAAGATGCCAATATGCTTTCTATTAAGCCGGCAAAAGCTATCACGATGCCACAGCCTGGTATCCTGCCAGCCTACACAACAATAGCCGTCAATAGCAGCAACCACAATAACAACAATGCATCCCCTACTTCTGCTCCTGTCGCCACCAACACCAATGACTTGGAAAAATTTTTCAAGAACAAAAGGTGATACGCGAAGCCAAACAGCAGCAACAAAATGAACAACAAAAATGGAATTTAGTTAAAAGTAGCAAAATTCAAACCATTTTTTTGCCCAAAGTGGAAGAGATACAGCCACTGTTGGATAAACTCAGCAGCATTGAGGGAATCAACAATGGCTTTACAACCAAGTACACACAGAATGGTACAATACAGCTGTCATCCAAGACTATGGAAATCTACAACACGATCTCCACCGTCCTTCAGAATCGTCATTCTGAAGCTACATGCGCATCAATTGCGTAAAGAACGCGGCTACCGTATCGTCATTCGGCACCTTCACCATACCACGGAGAGGATGTGGATACAGGAGCAACACGGATTCACTCCTAGGTATGTGCGTGTCATCAAACATCGGTATAGTAGCACACCTATGAACATCTTTGAGGTCGAGCTTCAGCCGACGACTGATGGCACCAAGGAGCGCATACTGAAGTTAAAGTGGCTGTAATTGAGAAACAATATAAGCGAATTGATCCTGTCCCATGCCACCGTTGCCAGGCATTTGGACACACGAAAAACTATTTCCTCCGCCAGTTTGTATGCCTTAAATGTGCTGGCAAACACGCGAATACTGTGTGCATCAAGGTGCACACATGACCAGCTACAAAGACTGCAAAATATTTAAGGACGAACAATCCAAACTGACGGTTAGCAAGGCCAGAGCTGAGGTTGCAAACATATTGCAAAATGGACTTGGCCAAATAATGCCAACAAAGATGACAAGAATGCGCCAGAGGCAGCAGGATCCACAACAACAACAACAGTCATTAACGCAGAAGCCGAAGCAGCAGCCTCAGCAGCAGCAACAATCTGCCCGATTGCATAAACAGCAGAAGGAGCAACATGTTGTTTTCAAAATTAAAAAACAACAGCAACAGAAGCAGCCGACGCCAAAACAACAGCAACGATTCAGGCCCATCAAGGCGTAACCATCAACAACAACAACAGCAGTAGTTGGAAGCAGCCATCCTATAGCCAAGTTGCCAGAAGGCATCTGGGCCTGCCAGCCGGCACTTGCGTTTCAGGAGAAGTTGCGAAACGAACAACAGCAGAAGCAGCAGCAACTAAAGCAACAGCAACAACAGCACAATCTAGGCCAGCAGCTTGGCAAGCAGCATCAACAACAACAACAACCACGAGATGATAGATTTGGAGCGGCGCTACAGAAAAACACCGAAACTATTACCCAGATGGGCAGAAACATGGATGCACTGTTGAATGTAATAAAAGAATTACTAACAAACACAAATTTTGCTCAAAGTCTTCCTTGACTACAGCAACAAAAACAGCCACAGCAATTACAACAACGGTCAGAGCACGTTGACCCAATTGTTGTAATTGCCCCACTCAATCCTAATGACATGTCGGTAGATAGCATACCTGAGCATGCGGCCACTTATGTCAATCAGATTTGTCAAACAGCCAATGAATGCAATAAACATTAATTAAACAGCAACAACAACTACAGCACAAGCAATAGACAAAATGCACCCAATACTACCTATGCTACCATGGCTGCTGCCCAAATACCACCAGCAGCAACAACAAATGGACACAGAGACACTCACCTGAGCAAATCCGCGAAGAACAAGAAATCTATTCTGGAAACTGCCGCAAAAACCGTCGTACAGTATGTCGATCCCGACATACGGAACCTGAACGCTGGCAGTATATGAAAAATTGCGTTCTCCGTCAGCCCCGAAGTAGTTGAGGAAAGCTTCGACTGCCATTATCCTGAAAGTTGAATATATAATTAAGCATTAGATATTGAAAATGCGATAAATACAAATAAAAATACAATCGACTAAACTTACTCGTTTGCTTTTACATGCAGCTGCCAATCGAAATCGATTTGGACGCCACTAGCGCATGAAAAGCGCTTTCAGGGAAAATCCCACGATAAATGCCAGTTCTTATATATGCAGCTCGACAACAGATTAACTACTCCGTTGAGTCTGTCCTCGCAAACAAATAAACGTCAACATCTGCAGCAACAACAACAGCAAACTGAAGATAATTGGCACGAGCAATTAACAATCGATGGACGACAGCTTTCCAATTGCTCTCCAGGCGACGATCCTAGCCAGAGTGAGATTAGCATGTCCACGTCCATGTTGCAACCGAGAGAATTAATTTCTCATAAGCAGCAGCAGCAACAGCACAGCCATAGGCAGCAGTCTCCAGACATGAAAACAAAAGATATGAAACAACATCAGTCAAAGCATACACAACATGTAATTGAAAAGAACTCAACAGAGAAACAACTCACCACTAAGCATCCAATATCCACTCTGCATGCAACTTCACAACGGCAACTGAACTTCAAGCAGCAGTTGCAGCAGCATCATCAGCATCCACCGGACGAGTGCATCGGCACAATGGGCACGTTCATGTCAGATTGGCGGCAACGTAGAGTCCAGGCCCACTATGAGCGACAGCAAAACGCTCAGAAATTCATCAATTGCCACATTAGTGGCATCTTCGGCGTGTGGTAGCCAGATCAGCAAAACTTGTCCAACACGCAGCTCCTTCATCTTGACAACGAGCCTGGACTGCTTTCTTGTCAATCCAGTGGAAGTTTGGCAACGAGCAATCACGCATGCCAATTAGGCCATCCGGCGTCCTCAAATGTCCATGTGGCAACCGAATGCTGCACACAACATGACCAAGAGGACAGGCAATTCTAGGAGCAGCATCTGGAGAAACTACGGAGGCATCCTTCAAATCCAAATTGCCATATCATCGGCAGAAAATTGGAATTTGGAGCAGCAACACATTCACGAGGCATCCTCCACAACTGTCCTGGTACACAAAGTCGTCGATCCAGTGGTCTTTGTGGGATCCAGGCAAATTCGCGGCAACACCTGAAAAAGTCGAAAAGAAACAAGCAATTAATTAAAAAATTAAAACCACATCACTTTTTTGTAAATAAAAACAAAGCACTACAACTAAATCATCTATCTGCTGCAACTGGGGCAACATTTGGGCATGCTGAATTAAGATGTGGCCAAAGATGGCCACAATGGCAACAGCGAACGCCTGATGATTATCACAAAGAATTGCACACGAAACGGGAAAACACAATTTTCGGGCACAAGACGTCCCCGCGATTCAAAGCTGCAACAGCAAGTTGCATGCAGCACGGACAATACTGCATGGAACACGGAGACGAGTGACGGCTCCAGCGGTGGCGGCAGATCGTGGACAACATATCGAAGCAACTCCTGAATGGCACAGATCATCTAATTGGCCATTCTGGTGACAACGATGAGGGCATAATCCTGAGCCGGCAAGCGTCCAATTGCCTGTGCGTAAACGTACGCAATTATGGGCAACGACAGCGGCGAGGGCATCCTGAAGAGTTGCAGCAATTTTTCCACAACGATCCCGTCGAATCAAAATGCCATTCTAATGGCAATCGGGTCAACTGGCATCACATCTGGCGGACCTAGAAATGTGTGAGATGGCATTAGCATACTTATTTTTCACACTTTTAAATATTTGCAGCAAATCTGACCGAAAACTTGAACCTCGCCAGTTGGCTCCTCATTGGCAGCAGCAGCAGCGGCAACTAACGACAGCACATACTTGCCACCTCTGTGGCGTAATGCATGTGAGGCGGCGTCTCGACGATGCGCACTGGCATCGACATTCCATGGGCAGGCGTCCATGATGCTACTAAACGGCTTCTATTCCCCTCCTGGGAAAGTAGGAGAACAATCCAGCCGGGACTGAAGCAACGACGCCGGCAGCGACAGCGGCCTCTTTGGCCATTTTGGCAGCCAATACCGCTGCTGTTGGCCACAACGATTCTGATGCCCATTGGGGGCGTCTCTAATCCAATTTCGGCAGCTATGCCGCCTTTGCCGTGGCCTCGGCAAAGGCAGCAGCACAATCAGCAAGAAGAAGAAGAGCAGCGACTTCTGTATGCAGCATCCAAGTGGCGTCCCAGCCACGGCAATTAATGAGAAATGAGATTAGTATATTTAGTATTTAAAATATATACAATTTTACGTACTTACCCGCCAATAAACGTGCAGCAACTGTAGGCAAATAGAAAACAGCTGTTGTAGTACCTGCAAATAATTTTTTGATAATTAGCCACTTTGTATTTTCAAATTTTCCAAAATATAAATACTCACCTAGTCTTGACCGCATTTTGCACCTTCCATTCGCCATCTAACTGAAAAAATGAAAAAGAAAATCGTGAATTAACACTATGTTTTTGTGTGCCAGCTGTCGGATATGTAAAGCACAACTTGTCAACAATTATTGTTTTCACCGTTTACCTGATTGTCCCTCTATCCCTCTACCTGTAAAATTCTAGCAATTAATAACTATATAATAAGTAATTAGCTTCGAACACTCTCTGTTTTTTAAGAAGAGGAAGAATTACGAGATAGTTATGTAAGTTTGAGAGCTTTTCACTCGCACTCGTAACCTATAGAGAACTCATCCCATACAAGCGAAATGGGACATGCAGAAGGTTTGAGATTGAGTCGCCCTGAGAGAATTTCCCCGGAGACGTGATGTCAGGGACTTTATTTTTGCGACCGCTTCAATCGACTGGCCGAGCTCGTAGCTCGCACAGCCAAGCAAATCAAAAACATGCGCACTATGAAATACCCTTTACCCTTAAAAATTATTATTCTTATTATTTTTATCATAAGAACATCGAAAAATAAATAAATTTAATATGGTTGATGATTAAATAAAAAAAATAATATGTTATTTCAGTTATAAATATTTTATTCACCTAAAAAGTGTTATATTAAAAATGTAACATGTGCAGGGTATGAGAGTTTACATACAAAATTTTAATGGCACCAAAGAAGAGGCAAAGCAATATTGCAAATACTCGCATCTCGACACATGCAACCCATACATATGTGCACACTTATTGTAAGATGCACACAACAATCATCATTCTTGGCTCTCGGTTATTTCTTTCTCTGTCTGGCTATACCAGGGTTCGTATGTGAAAAAGGATGGAAGTTTAATATTCTCATTCTGTTTGACTTTTCAGCGCGCGCCGCTCTCGTGCCAACAGAGTTTCTTCTCATTCCCTTTGACACACATACACTGATCTTTTTTCATGTTTCGCACATTAGGTATATGAATGTGGGCATGCGTGTATCATCATAGACGTATTCGGACACACGACCTACCCCAATTATTTAACAGAATTAGGCCACAGCAACAAATATTCTATGACGGCGTAATAAGAATAATAAAGTATTTAAATATTATGCTCTTCATTTATTTTATTT